>BSXT01001158.1:0-10831 GCA_030267785.1 Phytophthora fragariaefolia
AGCTCCAGATCCACTTATTACATCCTAGATCCACCATATCAGATTTAGATCCGCCAGTCGCCTGGATCTAAATCTAGAACCCTTGGACCTTGTCTCACCACACGTCCGTATGCCCAAATCCATCTGCCTGACTTCAGGGTTTAGATCCATCCAGATCTATACCCGAATCCACTGAATGTCTAGATCCAATTTCACTCGCGGATCTAGACTCCCGACCACTTGGATCCAGGAGCCGCCCTTGTCATCTGTCCCCTGCCCCTCAGTTGCATGTCGGTCAGACTTGTCAGCTCCCTTCCACCTGACTGCAACCACCCCGTCGCAGTTCAGCACTTGGATCCGGGCCATCCGTCACCATTATAAACCAATGGCAGGGTCCAGATCCATCAGCGCCAATCTCGGAAAGTACCGCCTGTCCACAATCGCCCCCTGCCGGTAGTCGTTGCCGCGCACCGGCATCACTGCTGGCACCTCTCGTACTCATTCACGCTTGCACTCCACAGCTACCACTCCGAAGTATGCCAAGGCCCGGCCATGACTCGTCCTGGGACTCGCAGGCCGGCTATGGATCCTCGTCTGGTCGTCGTCAATTCCCCGCCGCGCCCCCCACATGGGGTTCCTGACCATCCCTGCCTTCGGTCAGTCTCCAGGACGCTTTCGCCACGCGGGACGACGCGATCCGGGGACAAGAGGAAGTGGCGGCCTTGCTATTCCAACAAACGCAGGGCCTTCATGCCGCCGAGCAGCACCTCGCCGCCTATCACGCCGAGCTGGGTCGTTTGCATGCCGAAATGTCCAACCTTCGTGGTCAGGTGGATCTAACGGGGGTTATCAGCACCCGGATCCAAGGCCCACAGGACCAAACAGCTTACCAACTCGGCGACATCCAAGATCTCGAACGGCGACTCACGCGCATGACTCGCGAGCGGGATCGCCTTCAAGCGAGTAACGATCACTTGGCGGCGGAGATGGATCTGGCCGGCACGGAGATCCTGGATCTCCAGACTGAATATGCCGATATCGAGCGAGATTTGGAAAACTCTGAGGAGCAGCGGCGGATCTTGGAGAGTAGTCTGGATCGCGTCCAAGCCGCGGTTCGACGGGCGGAGGAAGAGCGGCCCCGAGCCCCAGATCCAGTCGTGCGCCCCCGATCCCCGAGCCTTCTCATTCAAGAACGGGACCGGGCCCTCGCCTCCGCGGCTGGAGCGGAGGCGAGGGTAGTCCAGATCCGCGTGAATTGAAATCCCGCCAGCCGAGTTACATGAACACTGTATCGGAATTAAGCCGTCTCCGCGCTGTCCACAACGCTCACTTTGGTGGATCTGGATCGGGAGGTGGCAGCTCGCACCTCCTCGGATCGGGCCGCCGAAGTCGCGCGTATGGAGCTATCGGATCTTCAAGGCTCTTTGCAGTCTTTCGAGGAGACGGTGGATGCGCTGGGGCAGCGAGTGCGGGAAATCCAAGATCAACGTCAGGCTGCCGAGCAAGACCGAGAGGATCTCCGTCTCCGCCATGAAGCCGCTTGTCGTGAACGCGACACTGCTCGCCGTCAGTTGTCAATGGTAGCGAGCATCGTGGGTGCTTCTCCCCGAACGCGTCCGGAGGAAGAGGATCCAGCAGCGCTACTCCGTCTGCTCCGGGAAGATCCGGCGGATACCTCTGAGCACCCCACTCCCCGGTATCTGTCCTACGGAGATCAGCGAGACCCCCCCCCCGAAGAACGTGGATCCATATAATCTTCCCGATCCATCCAAGCGCCCTCGTGAGGACTCAAATACTCCGGATCCCAACTCCGTTCCCCTGGCCAAGCGTCGATTCGCGTCTCAAGACTCGGAGGATACGAAAGATGATCACTCTCTTTCGGATCCAGCTAACCAGGGTGGCGAGATCGACGATGATGGTGGTCGGATCTCTGAAGACCATGAGGTGGGCGGGGATTCAGTCTCCGACGAGGCTACGACCAACGGGGAAGCTGGATCCAGCGCTGGGGGGAAGATACAGAGACAGCTGAGGTGGCAGATGAGCTCTTCGAGGCTCAAACCTTAGAAGCTCTCTCCCAGTCTCGATCCGCGTAGCGGTGACGCCAGCATGCGTCCCCCTCCCGTCGATCCAACATGGGTGGTCCTGGTGGTCCGCCCGGTGGGTCCGATGACTCTGATTCGGAGGAAGATCCAGATCCGCAGGGTCACGGTCGGGATCAAGCGACCCCTCCTGGCCCGCGTAACCCGCTGGCTGCCGCGGATCCCTTTGCTCCTGGCGGCCAATGTATTCCGGGTCGAGCTAGATCACGGATCCTAGTTCCGATTGATTGTGAACCCTGGGCGGTGGCTCGGCTGAATCACGTGGCTGTTATGACGATGTCGATCGATGTTCTGTTCCCGCTCCTTCCGACTCAGCCTGGCTGGATCTTTCCACATCTGGATCCAGAGAATCGCCCCCAGTACAGATCCACCGATTACTGATCCAATCTCGTCACGGAGGTGAACGTTCGAGCACACTTGGATACGCGTCCCTGGGACACGTTGGAAGGCACCGACAACATGATCTCGTTCGAGGCGGATGTTGGCGGGCGGTTGGGGCTCTTGTCCAGGCGTATCGCGATTTCGAGACCAGCGCGTTAATGTCCTACTGGGAATCTACGCACTCTTTCCCGATCCCAGACTCCGCAGTTCGCCGGGAACCTTGGCTCGGAGTATACCACAAGGAGCGTAAGAACCGTAGATCCCATGCGGGCCGTCGTTGGAAAACGATCTTGGAGCTGCTGATTATAGCGGTGCGGGAGGCGTGGTGTGACTTGGACATCCTGCTGGATCCGTTTTTCTGCACTTCCCCAAGCGCGTGGAGACCGTCACGTGGTATCCTGGAGTGGATTCGCGTCAGGCCAACCTATCCGACCCCAACTTACACCGCCCGGAGCCAAAGGATCTCTTGGAAGCTTTGGATGAATGCAATGCCGAGGATCCATGGCGTAACCATTATCGGGATACGCCGTAGTATCACCCCGCCCACCAGATCGTGCGGATCCCAGCGAAGTTCTATAACTTACGCGCCGTCGGCAGCGCGTGAATCTATATCGCGGAGTCTCTGTTTTTCCCGAATTCAATCGCACCACCTTCTTCCTTACAGCACTGATCTTCAACTCCACGTGGATCCGCCATAGTCAGCTTAGTCCATTCCGTAATACATTCCACTTTTGCTCCAATCCTTCAATTTTTTTTCATCCCACAATCCGCATATCATCTTCGTCTTAGTGCTCTATGTTCTATCTTGAGATTCTAGCTAGATCAGGCTGCCTGACCCACATTCTCGATCTGGCGGATGGATTTGGGGTTGGATCCTGATCGTTCTGGATCCCGCACCCTGTCGATAGAAACTGGGTTGGATCCACGCGATACCTACGGGATCCGTGCTGGATCTGGCTGGACCTGGAATCCCTTACCTGACTTAAATCATATTCCGTTGCGCTTGTTCTCTTATCATTCTTCATGCACACATCACGCATTACCCAATCCCCGGATCTGCAACCACTTTGCAGATCCATTACCGCATCTCTCTCATCAGGATGACCAACTCACCTTGGTGGATCCCTCTCCCACTACTCTTCATGGGACTGCATTACACCGAAACGGTTACGATTTGCGCGTCCTCTCAAAACTTCATGTAGCACAGCTCCGCAGTTCAGATCCGCTTCATCCACCCACGATGGATCCTCATACCCCCTCCAATGTACCAGAAATTCACGATAAATCCTGTCATAACGAGTTATCCTGCCGGTTCTCATGTCAGTAATTTTCTCTACTTCGAACTCGTCTTGACCCAGATCTTGGATCCAGCTGTCTTCTGGCAATAATGATTCATCGAAATCCAATCGGCACGTGACATATGGGTTCAACGGGATCTGGGGCCTATCTGGGAATTTTTTTACCAGCTTCAGCTTGGACACATACACAACTGGAAATACTCTCTACTCAGTGCCAGCCACTTCGATTCGCACGGCGAACTCCCCCACCTTCTCCACTACGCGAAATGGACCATGCTACATGTCGGCTAGCTTGCGAGCGTACCCCTCTTTCACCCGATCCAGATACAACCACACTCTGGATCCAGCCTCGATTTGGTGCGGGCGAGCTGTCTCGTTATGTGAATCCGCCCGATCCGCAATAGCTTCCCGCAATCGCTCATTGACTTGCACCCTCGCTTGCTGGTAATGACGCTGGATCTGGTACCTCCACCTCCTTGGATCCCAATCTTGGCGGCGAGTACTGCCTACCGGAATCGTGGCTTCGAAGGTGGATCTGGGGTCCCATCCATACACTAAGTAGAACGGTGTTTCTCCCCGGATCCGATCCTGAGCTGTGTTTATTGCAAAGGCGAGTCGTTCCGCATAGTCATCCCAGTCCCGCTGACCAGATCCTGGACATACATCTTGGGCGCGCGGGCACCATGCGCTCCACTATTCCATTCGCTTGAGGCCTGTACGCCATAGTCGCCCGTTGTCGCTGGCCCAGGATCCGGTTGAAGGATCTAAAAAAGTTAGCCATGAATCCAGGCTCCCGATCATGTCGGATCACTTCACTAGCGTCAAAACGCCGAAATACACACTCTTCGTACGATTCAGCGATTGTCTGCGCTGTCCTGGATCCACTGGCCTTGGCGATTACATATCCCGAGAACAGATCCACCCAAATTAATAACTCAGTGTTACCCTTAAACGACTTGGGTAGGGATGGTATATGATCCATCGCGATAACCTGAAAGGGGTAGGTAGTTTTGGATGTTGCCAGGTGACACGCCCTGGATTGTAGGTCGGCCCTTTCCAGTCTCGCAATCTACGCATTCACCCACGTAACGTTGCACACTTCGATACAGCCCTCTCCAGTGGAAATGGCTCTGGATCCGCAGGTACGTACGGCCGATCCCTTGGTGACCTCCTTTCAAACTGACCTGATAGTGGTGGAGAACGTCCTGTTGCAGGGTCTCCGGTACTACTAGCTTCATCAGTCGGTCGCGATCACTGTCGATATGCTTCGTAGATGGACAATAATAGAGCAGGCCATTCAGGTCTACATCGTAATCCATCGAAATCTTGCTATAGGATTTGGCCTCATCTTGCGTCAATTGTTGGATCCTGCCTGCCAGGTATGTTTTCGGTCCCGAGATCCATGCTTCCTCATCCTGCGCCTGTCGAATCCGAGCGATACGAAGATCCCTCACTATTTCATCTCCGAGGACCTCGGGGGAAGATCTAGATCCGTCAGATCCGGGCCTACCAGGTCTGGACCCACTCGATCCGGATCCACCGAGTCTGGATCCAGCTCGGGAGCCGGTGGTGACGGGCACCACGCGAGCCACAGACACCTCTTGGATAATCTCCGGTTCCAGGATCTCGTCCAAGCGGTTGAGGGTAACTAGATCCAGCAGATCTGCCTCGTCTTCCACCATGATCCCCGCTTGTCGTTGGAGAGCAGCGCTAGCTAGGCGGTGAGCGCTGCCATTCCAGTCTCGCATAATGTGGACTAGGTCATGGTCAGGCCAGATCCGCAACCGGTACAAAGCCTTCTGCCGTAGGAGGGTCAATCCGTTGCAATTGATTTCACCTCGGACGTGGCGGATGACTAGATGAGAGTCTCCACATATTATTAGACGCTGCCGATCCTCTCCTGCCAGCAGATCCAGACATAGAAGCCAACCATGATATTCAGCCTCGTTCACCGTCAATTCTTCGGCATATCCGGATCTGGCCTTCACCACCGTCCGCTCAGGCAACTCCTACAGGATCGCGCTGTAGGCACCCCCTCCACGCTTAACCCGGGCAGATCCATCGAAACTCGCAACGTAAAGCCGTTCATCGGGTAGAACGGTCGGTGTCGGTGTCTGGATCTGGCGACGCGGTTCCTTTTTTGGTGCTATTGCTACCAGAGCCAGACCCACCTCAGTTCTGGGTGTTACACTGGCTGCTATGACACCTAGGATATCGTCTTCGCCTTTCTTGCACTTCACAATCTCGAGCGTCCATGGGGAGAGTAGCGCAGCCCACTGGCTGATGGAGAGGTTCCACCGATCGCATGCATCTAACAGGTCTTCCACCCTATCACATAGATGGTCCCAGGACCCCGCAGTCACCAAGATGTCATCTATGTAAGATCTCCGTCCTAGCACCGATAGTTTTATTAGATCCGGTGATTCATCCTGACTTTGATCAGTGCTTACTTCATCGGATCCAGCCCCATCAAGTTTAGATCCATCTTTATTGGATCCACTGGATCCAGGTCGCGGGATCCGTGTAAACCCGTACAGTGCGCTATCCAGCATACGTTGGTAGATCTGGGGTGCGTTCTTCAAACCGAAAGGCATTCGGTTCCACTCAAACAATCCGAAGGGTGTAATAAACGCCGAGATTGCACGAGCTCGATCTGTCATAGTCACCACCCAAAATGCACTAGCCATCCTACACTACTAATTGGAGTAAGGCTGTCAGTAACGCATTCCTGTCACGCTAATCCGGACTTTTGATTGGTCAAAATACTTTTTGGTTGCCAAGCGAAGCGAAGGCGGCCCTGATTGGCCAAAACAACTTTGGCTGTCGAGCGCAGCGACGGCGGCTCTGAATACATTATGGGGACCACATAAAATTATCTGTTGAACATGAAAGCGCACTTAACCTGGCAACATTGCAAACCTTGCCGCGCTGGCGTAAGGGGTGCTCAAACAGTCAAATGTAGCTGAACATGGACACAAACCGAGCTTCACATGTTGTACATAGAAGTGTGACTTACATTATCGTGGTCCTAATAATAGGCTGTTGAGCGCTGCGAAGGAGGCCCCTGATTGGCGCTTCCGCTGCCGAGCGACAGCAAGAGCGACCCCATTAGCTGAAATTGTACTATGATCGCTACACAATATTAATGTGGGCTACATCATGGTAATGTTAACTACATAATCGTACTTATAGAGGACTTTCAACTTACATTCCCTATTTTGCGCGCTGTTGCACGAGCTGGACGGTGTACGCTGCCCATCACAATACGGATGAGACTAAGCTGGACACAAATTGGCCGCCCATAACCTGGACATTGACGGGTACGCGATATGGCCTGCCCAACTATAGCACTAAACCTATACCGGCCCACGACTCCGCATTGGCCGACAGTCCTCTACTCGGCAACCGATAGGTTGATATTGGAGTCGGGTGCTCCACACCAAATCGCACTTAGTGATACGACCGGTTGGCTAAAATAAAGTTGGTCGATGGCCGACACGACGGAATAGTACGCTATATTGACGAACCGCATAGACTAGGATGGTGAGGCGATAGTCCAGAGGATATGCGTACATAGAACCGATTACAATGCGATAGACAGGCTATAGTATACAATAGTGCTCGGGATTGGAATAGGTATTGCATATGCACGGAACAGGACTGCTGTGCCGCATAGTATACCATAGCTAAGGCTGGGTCGTCGTCCGACACAGGATAACAACACTATAGGTAAACAGATAGGAGTACATAGTACAGTACGATATTCATAATATTTCATAGTACGTAGGCAGGACTTATGGGAGCATACTGAACGACTATGGACGCGAGCTCATAGTATGCCATAATATGTGTTAGGCAAGGAAATGGGACGATCATCGAATAGTATGCCACGGTGATAACTGTGCATACGACGCGATGGGTTTGGGATAGAATAGCTACGCGACAGCATGGCGGGGTCAATACTATCGGGTGGTAGTGATGTATACGCGAGCGATTGATCCAACGATATCAACGCAAGTGTACAAGGTATAATAGATAGATGCGATAGTGGACACAAGGACTGCCACCACAACAACCCTACGGTTAGATGTGGTAAAATAGATATAATAGAATTGACACCACGATGAGAGTGACACAAGTATGTGTTGGCTAACAGTTAGACGTGCGTTATTATAGAATCGACTGCGGTCGCGTGGAATAATACGACGATGGGCACATAGGATAATCTATAATATTAGATGGGTGAGGCGCGGGGACATGTCCACTCAGTCATGGATCTCATAGCATTCCTACGATTGCATATCTGTACGAGGATACATTTTGGCGTGAATGTTAGCGACACGAATTGGAACGCATACGCTAAACACGATATGCATTACGACATACAACGTCAGCTACCCGACAATAATCGATGGATGGAAGAATTAATAGTGGTTGTTAGGGTAGCACGCTTGATACTTCCGATATGTGACGCATGGCCATAACAATGGCGTGGAATAAAACGATGGAAAAATATATCGGTGTGCTCGCGTAGCATGAAAGGCATGGATAGGTGCAAGGTGTACAAGTAGTATCTAGCATACCTACAATCATGACGATCGATAGTTTTACATTAAGGTGTATAACAATCTAACGTAGTGATACAAAAATCTATCTATGTAAACCAACTTCACTTTTGGTATGAATAAGACAACATAAATAATAGTGTAGCTATTAATAACAACACACAAAAGCCCACCGGAGCGAATCGGAGGTGGGCCCGCCCTATAGTGGAGCGAGCTGGCAGAGCGAGCGGAAAGGTTTGGGACCCACCATAAACCCACCGCCGCGTAGCGGCGGCGATCGGCTAGTATCAAGTGAACAGTACCACAATACTTTGTCCAGATCCTCCAGTAGATCGTTAATCAGAGGCATCGGGTAGATCATCAGCCGAGTCAAGCTATTAACCAGTCGGTAATCGATACAGAGCCGTATGTCTACGCCGTTCTTTTTAATGATCACCACGATTGGGGATGCCCATGGAGATGTTGAGACACTGATAATCTTGGCTCCGAGCAATCCCTTGATCAGATCCGACAACGTTTCCCTGAATTGGAGTGCCACCTTGCGTACTCTCTGGGCAATTGGCTTGGCATTACCCGCATCAATATCTCAGACGACCCCGCGTGCGGCCGGCGGCAATGCGTTGCCCTTACCGATCCGCAAATGCCGATTTCTCCAGATCCGCCGTCGGAGACGCTCTGTTTCTTTTGGTGTGTTAATATCTGGATCCCCCACTTGGATAACTTCGATTGTCACTTCTTCCGTTGTGGATGTGACCTCCGGAAGCACTGTCATCTCGGCCGCGACGTCCTCCGCGTGCAGATCCCCGCTTTCATAGTAGCAAACCTGTTCGTCTGCCGTTGTGTCATCCGGTCCCGGATCCAGGCTATCCGTTGGATCTGGGATCTGGTCCCTCTCTCGGTGTGAATCCACCACTTGTTTTTTCTGGTCATCCACTAATACTTGCAAATCCGCTGGATCCGGGTTCGTATTCCCGTCAACAGCTGTAGGATTTGCAGGTCCACCCCCTGTTTCTGAGTTATTACCGCTCGATGCGACAACCACTGGTACGGTCCCTCCCCAACAGCTGGATTCCGGGCTCTTTCTGGATCTTGCATTTCTGAAGACACGCCCAGGTCCGCCGTCGAGTTGAGTAGCGCTAGTGAATCACCTGTAGCTGGATCTGGATTCTGGTTGTCATCACCCTTCAGCTGGTCGCCGCCTGTATCTGGATTCAGTAACCTCTCCCCTGTCACCATATCGTCTGGGTCTGGACCAGACCTTTGTACCGGTAATTGACGGCGCGCTTCGGATACTCGGGCGGGTGTGACTTGCAAGTGCGTCACACCCGCAGGCCTGACTGTATCGTTAGTGTTCGGTTGTCCGGTAGGGTCCAGCGACGACTTGTCCTGCCTACCCCCACTTCCAGATGGTCCGCCCTCGGTGGGCGGGATGCATGCTGGGTCCAGCCTTCGCAAGATGGCTCGCGGGGTCTGGTACTTGGGCGCTCGACCATGGACTCAGGCAGTGTTCCTATAGGCCCTGCCATCGCGGATCCAGCGTCAGTAGTTGCTTGCAGCGCCCGATTCTGCCACTCCATATAACGCCTGGATCCCATAGACACAAATCCCTGAAGACGTGGGATCCGATCGCTGGCTAGCCACATGCCTATTGTCTCATCCCGGCACAACACCAGCTTCTTCTCGCCAACATTGGTGATCTGAAGGTACGTGGTCTTACCCGGACCGTTCACCACGGTGGGCACCCACAGATCCCCTCGAGTCACCCACAACTTGTCGTGTCCCGACCTTCGCAGGCGCACAGGAAGCTCCGCCGATTCTCCGACCCCTAATTGCAGGTATTGATCCAGCTTCACTAGCTGGACTTTGTCATTGTAGAGCTGCCGGCGGCCACTGAGCTGGATCCTGATTTCATCGGGCAAGCAAAGGGATCCGTCGGCTAGATCCAGGCGGATCCCGGCCGGAACCATAAAGTCCATAGCCAGGATAGCTTCCTGCCCTGACAAATCTTCAACCCAAATGTCAAAAATATATACCAGGGATCCAGCCAGGGTGATCTTGATGCGGGTACTTCTTTCCGTCGTATACACATTTTCTCCAATACCCACACACTCGTGGCTTTGACTCCTATCGATGTAGCAGCAAACCTTACGAGCAAAGGCGGTGTCCACAATTGACACCTCGGCACCTGTATCTAGGAGTAAGATCGCTTTCTCATTGTTGATCTTGCCGTGGATCCTGGCTTGTCGGAACCATTTACCTGGAGAATGTTGCTTCCAATAGCCTCTCGACTCCCCTGGTAGCAGATCCAGGACGTCCACGCTGTAGTAGGCTTCGACGCGGCTGGATCCAGGGATCTTAATCACTACTTCTCCCACTGCTGGTGTAAACCACAGATCTGGATCCCGCTGCTTCCAGTACCCCCTTCGACACCCTGGATCCAGATCCATCACCAGCGTCTCGCTGGATCTGGAGTAGTCGTTGGCTTGACAGACACTTGAGACCACAGGAG
>BSXT01001159.1:0-10063 GCA_030267785.1 Phytophthora fragariaefolia
GGTTAGGTAGGTGTACCCTCAAATGTGCACCACGAACCACGAGCGAGGGTTCGGATGCACTTAGGTTCGCGTTTTCACGCTATCCCACTGTGGTCCCTCAGTTAGGAAGGGTACCGGGTCAGTCAATACCTCGTACAAGGGAGCCGAAGGAAACCCTCGGCGAAAGTCCAGGTACGGTGGGGGGCTCTGCCTCGCGCCCAGCAAACACACTTAGAGACTTCTCTCTGCCTCAACACTCGGCCACTTCTCTCTCTTGGCCTTACCAGGATGAAGTCTCAGTCAATGTACTTCGAGTTCACCGGCAGCCATTAACCCACCGAGGCCGAGTGTATCCAGGCTCCACAGCTAAGCTAGCTAGGCATACCGTGGACGGACTTGACCCTTTTGCCTTGGGGGGAAATTCTGCTCTGATTTAATAATTAGGGGTTCTGTAACCCCATATGTATCTAATCCTAGATCCTCATACAAATGCCAAGTGTGAACAGAGCATTCGGCTAATCACTCGGGCTAAGTACTAATAGTGTACCCGCCGCTAATCCGAGTGTTTAAAACACCCCTCGCATGACTACTCAGAGTACTCAGCCAGTTTTGTATTAGGACCTCTGAGTACCCGTCACTCAAACGCGTAAGTTTTGTATTAGGACCTCTGAGTACCCGTCACTCAAACGCGTAAGTTTTGTATTAGGACCGACTGAGCCCTCTGAGTACCCGTCATAAATGTGAATCTTGTCCATCCGGGCCAATGAGGTGTTGGAATTCGACCGGGCACGGAAGGCTCCGCGCCGAGGTCTTAAGGTGTTGAACCTTGGGGTGAAATGCCATCAGGCCTCCTAACTGAGGGACCACAGTGGGATAGCGTGAAAACGCGAACCTAAGTGCATCCGAACCCTCGCTCGTGGTTCGTGGTGCACATTTGAGGGTACACCTACCTAACCGAAAGTGCACAGAGGCATCGTCCAGCCCAGTGTAAGGGATCGGATCTGGTCTTCAGATTTTATCCCAACAAAGCTCAACCGACCTTTCGGGGGAGGGAGAGTGTTGTTGGTAAGGCTCGTTCCTATACGGAACGGGGACTTTCGTTGTGATCCTACACGACAACTGGTGCCGCGACCCGGGACTGGTGTGACTATTGTGTGTTGTTTGTTCTGTGTAGGTGCTACCCTAACGAGCTTTGGAGAAGAAGAAGAAAAGGATCAAGAAGAAATCAAGAAGAAAAACGAAAATGGCTAAAGGATCCTCAGCGGTACCAGCTACGCCGATGAAATCGGGACGAATCGAGATGGAAGGAGGTCCAACCTCCCAAACAGAAGCGGAAGACGCCTTTCATCTATCTCCGAAAGGTCGGTGAGTTTTGATGAGTCGGCACGAGAAAGTTTCGAAGCCAAGGATGAAGAAGTGAACGAGTACGAGGACTCAGAAGCGGATGGATACGATTTTGGCGATGATTTGGATGCCTCGGACGAGGCTAGGGTGTCAGCGGGACGCAGTGGAGCTCCGCGCTCTATCACCCGATACCTCGCCGGCGAATTTGATGAAGTGGCCAAGCCAGAGCCCGCGCGCGATGACTCTGGAAGCGAGAACGATGTCTCGGATAAGAAACCAGCAGATGAAGCGGTCATCCGAAAACTCCCTGGCAATCGCCCGCCCATGAACAGCAGCACGCCTGGGGCTAACCGAGTGATCGGTCGGATTTTGGACCAAATGATAGAGTCGAGTGATTGGGTCCGACAGTTCACGCCCAGGGCAGTGTGCCAAGTTCTCTGGGTAGAGCTGAGTGGCGAATTGGCGTGGCCAGTGAACACTACGACAGCCGTGAAGGTGGCAGAAGACACGGCGTCACTGCTCAGAGCGATGGGGCTCGAACCTCAGACGAATCCGTCTGAGGCAGCCCTCCGAGATTGACCCCCGGCAATTGCTGGCAAAGAGCTGAAGCGGTGGAAAAGGAAGCTTCGGCTCAGCTTTGAAACGTCCGACACCGGGTTGAAGACGCCTGCCACGGTTCGACCGAAAGGGGATGCAGACCCTTCATAGATCCCGTTACCCCATCACCCAAGAAGAACGAACATGGAAAAGAAGCGACAATGACGGGGTGCTCGGGGTGAAAACGGAAGGCACACCGTACTTTCAAGACTCCCACATGGTGACTCTTCGGTCGTCCAGCAGAACAGATCGGCTAGCCCGAGACACAGAGGCCTCTAACGCTCAAAGAGGTGCCGCGAGGGCATCGTCAGGGCGGTCACGCCGACGCTTTGTGCCTCGCGACGACTCCTCGGATGACGATAGCGGTGAAGATGACTATTACCGGAAGGAAGACGCTGAGTACGATGATCCAAGCGACGAACTCGCTCGCCAAGTGAGAGAGGTTAGCGAGATGGAACGGTTGAACTCTACTCCGAGGCTTGAGCTTGCGACTCACAGACCACTCGCCCAGATCAAGGCCTTCTCAGGGCTACGTAACAAGAGCGAAAATCCGATGCAATGGCTACGAACCTTCGTCTATGAGATGAAAGGGACCCGCACTCCTTCGAACGAGTGGTGTATGGCTTTCGATTTGAGTCTCCGAGATGGAGCCTTGCATTCGTACCGGCAACTGCCCCGCAAGACGAAGCGTCAGTGGAAATTACTCAGCGATGCATTCATTAAGTACTATTGCTCGCAATTCCGCCAGTCCACGAAAGCTCGGTATTACTGGGCTAAGCGCGAAGGCAGCGAGCATGTGTGCGACTACCTGAATCGACTGAACGGCTACGCCCGCAACGCAGGAGTGCAATTTGAGAAGGGAGGACGCGAGTCCAAGGAACACGTGAACCGATTCCTCGAATCATGCGGAGACCGAGGTCTCGAGAGACGTCTGTGCAATCTCCGTGTGAAGGACATTCATGAACTGGAGGATATTATCAACGATATCCCCAAGTCGGAAGAATGAGGCTCGACTAGAGAAACCTCTGCGTACCTCTCCCGAGGACGAGACCGCTCTCACGGTCGTGATGAGCGGCGTGCAGAGACCTCGAGGGACTGATACCGACGGGACCGTCACGACCGACACGGACGCGGATATGACCGTCGAATGGACGACTCCCGTCACACACCCCGTATCTCACTCGTGGAAGCTTCTCTGTCAGAGATGATGGCTGAGTTGCAGGTCCGCGAGTCGAAGTACGGGAGGTCAGAACGTTCGAAGTCTCGAGACATGCATCGGAGCCTCGAGGACAGCAGCAACGAAGATGTGGAGGATCGACCGACAGATGAAGATCAATCGGGAAGCGATTACGCTGACCCGTACCACTCTGACGTGCATGATCGTCACGTCGCGGCCGCCAACGACGCTGAACACCAAACTGAGGCAATCGGGACGTACGTCCGGTCTGGGAACCGCGGCCGTCGCGGAGACTTCCCTAACAGAGGGCTCGACCGCAACTCCCGCCACCAAAGCCTTGACCGACGTAGGCGTCAGTATGGACCGTGTGCAGCATGCGGGGGTGCTAACCACTCCGCCCACTACTGTTCCAAGCGTTGTAAATTATGCAAGCAAGTGCAAGACGCCGGCAAGTGCGAAGCCTTCCAGACCATGAGCACCTACCTCCGAACGAAGGTGGATAAGAAAGTTCTCCCAGTGGAGCTACAGATCCTTCTCTTCAGCGGCGATTTAAACTAGGCAGCCCGCCAACTGAAACTGGGTTGGTCCCCATCGGGCTGCCACAGTTAGCCTCCCCACCGGTAGACGCAGACTGTGTCTATGCGTTTGTGGGTGAGAGCAAATGGCTGAAGACCCGACGAAGAGAAGAAGTGAATGAAGTGAACACGACGGAAATTGAAAAGGAGAGAAACGGAAGTTTCGGTGGAGGTGAAAGTGATGAAAGGATGAATGACGACTGGAATAGTGGTAGCTCAGAAGGTTTGGTGTCGAGCGTCACTCAAACGGCCTGACATGACTACCAACCCGAGAATGTAATTAAACTGATGTCGGGTGAAAGACTTGGGTGGTGGTCAGCTCAGAAGTTTGACAAACGAGTGCGAATGAGGGCTCTGGTCCAAGGTGCTGTGAATGACGCACGCACGAGGATTCTGTTGGACACAGGCGCAAATGTTAGTGTGATCTTGGAGCGTTTCGCCAAGCAACTTCGTTCGTGCGAAGTACGAGACCACGGACAATGTATGGAGATACAGGGATTCACCAAGGGAACGATAGCGACAACCAAACGAGCCCTAGCTAAAGTTACCCTGGGGTGGAATCAGGTGTTTGAGTATGAACTATGGGTTATGGACCATAGGGCTGGGGTGGACGTAGTCCTCGGAACAGATTTTATGATTCCGGCTGGTGTGCGTCTAGACCTCTTTCATGCGACTGCTCAACTTTCTGACGAGGTGGAAATTCCCCTCATCAGGACGCAGCGAATGGCAGACACGCTGGAAGAAGGCGCTCATGTCCCTGGCGGACCCACCGAGGTCTTGACTATACCGGGGCATGAGTCGCGAGACTATCGGCCAATGCGGCAACATCCGACCAACGAGACTCATGCGTTATGGGTTCAGAGGACGAAGGAATTAATACCGCAGTAGAGTTTCGACGCTGCCGTACACGACAGGTACGGGTGACGAACGTCTCGGACCGCTTAGTCACGTGCCCAGTGCGTCTACCTATCTTGCTGTGTGTTGTGGGTTCCCAGAGGGGGCTTACCGAGGGCGGAAGGGTACGTGCGACTAGGCTCGGACAAGTATAACGAGTGGCGAGTCCTCGCTTACTCCCGTTCAAGGGACTCTGATCTCTATAAGGTCGAAGGCGAGATCTACAAACGATGGCTGGCAGCCCAACCATCGGCGGTGGAAAGCGTGCCGTATACGACTCCCATAAAGATCCTGAGACGACCGAGCGAATCCTCGGAAGGTAGCGTGTCTGATAGGGATGATCAGGCGGAGTGCGCCACCGCTACGACAGAACCTTCGACAGAGATGGTAGCAGAGGTGGTGCACCAAGCGGAGGCACGTCTGAAGCTTACTGCACACTCTGACAGGGTGTCGGAGGGCTCGGAAGTGGCTCAACTGAACCTGGAAGGAGCCTATCTCGCTGCCGCTGCAGTGTCAAAAGATTGGGGGTGACCGCGACGCCCCGAACGCGTCAAACACCCCGGTAATGATATTGAGTTCGAAGATTATGCTCGCGAATTGGCGTTGTTGCCGGTCCTTACCGAGGCCGCATCTACTACGCTCGACTATACTGGACCGCATGTTCGGCACCCATCTCTGAACGGGGAGCAGCAGGATCGCGTGGTGAATTTTCTGAATAGCCATGAGCGAATCATGATCTCGAGTGGGAATGCTTTACCAACACCTGCCTACGGCGTGGTGTGGGATATCGACGTTCAAGGGCATCCACCTATCAAACCGAAGGCTCCGAGGATAGCGCTTCGAGATCTGAAACAGCTTTATGCGTTGCTGAAGGGATTGTTGAAGGCGGGTCTCATAGCCTTCTCGGACAGCCCTGGGCATCGCCGATTGTGATTGTTCTGAAGAAAAACGGAGTGGATATTCGCTTGTGTATTGACTACAAGATGGTAAAATCTGTTACCGCTATTATGGAATATTCGATGCCACTGGTTGATGACTTGCTTACGGATATGGGGAAGTATCTGTGGTACTGCTCCCTTGATGCTGCTAGTGGATTCTGGGTAGTGATGATGACTCAGAGAGCTCGGAAGATCTCTGCTTTGGTTTGTGCACATGGGCATTTTGAGTGGCTTCGAATGCCGTTTGGATTTAAAAAAAATGCCCCGATGATCTATCAGCGGATGATTGACTATGCTCTGTGGGGGTTCGCTCAACCTCAAGGAGGTTGGTCCGCCTTTGCGGAACGCGTTCGGACAGCTGAGGCTGCAGATACAGCCGACGATGGTTCACCTACCGACACTGTTGCCCATAGCCGAACTCGGATCGAAGCGGACCGTGAGAGGTCGGATGTACCCGACTCCCTTTCGGCGGTCGTGAACGATCCAAGGGGTGATATTTTCGCTAGTGGCGAAGCCGACCAGTCCTCGCTGGTACCTGTTTTCGAACAAAGATCGTTCGTTCATGACATATTTATCGGTGGCGAGTCATTTGACTCCTGCCTCGAGATGTTAGATCGACTATTGTGTCATTTCGAAGAATGCCGAATTAGCGTCAGCTTTACCAAGAGCATGTTTGTACAGCCCACGGTGGATTTCTTGTCCCACGCGGTGTCACGGGAAGGGTTGCGAGCTGATGGGAAGAAGCTGAAGGCTATCACAGAGATCTCGTTCCCGAAGACGAAGAAAGGTGTGCAAGCCTTTCTCGGCGCAATGAATTATTATAGTCGGTTCATCCAAGACTTCGCGGTCTACGGTGCAGCCCTCTATCAAGCGCGCGAGGAAAAAATTGGACCCGGTGGAGACCTGTCCACTGCGAAACGAAGTTTCACAGCGCTCCAAGCGAAAGTTGCTGACACACCTATTCTGAGGCACTTTGACAGAGCCAAAGAGGTCCATGTGATGTTGTATGCCAACGACTGGGCTCTGAGCACTACGCTTATGCAAGAGCATGATGGCGTCATGCATCCAGTCCGTGTGCTGAAAGACAATGAGGTAAATTACCACACGGCCGAGAAGGAGGTGTTAGCGCTGCTTCTACTATTAAAGACATGCTACAGTCAGTTGGCCGGGCGTACGATCAACGCATATAGGTTTTCGACATTGGGGTGGATTAATACGTCCAGGATACGCTTCGGACGGTCCACCCAATTCGCGGTCATGCTGTCTCCGTGGCACCTGGTGGTCCACCGAGTCAACGAGGATGACAGTGCGTTCGCCCAACTGCTCCACGCCACGATCACAAATTTCGTGGGGCTAGACAAGGCTTTGCAACGCGTCACACCACCCTCCAAACCGACTCTGATGGTTCGGATGGACCCGGCGCTGCTATACGCACGCCTACCGAAAGACCATCGAGGTTTCGTTCTGTCATTTGACGGCTCGGCCAATACTCTGAAGCACGGAGGATATGGTAGCTGCGCGTGGATCCTCTGTCGACTCCCTGATTGAAAGATAGAGATCGCTGGGAGTGCATATCTCGAGAGTACGACGGTGAATCAAATTTACGAAGTCATCCATGAGAGACCGAACCGAGAGGTCACACAAATCAGTACCCTGAGGACTCTGTCCGGGAATACGGGGACTCAGCGTGATATTTTTTTCGACTTCACACTTAAACCGAGGTTCATAACGGCTATAACTAGGCAACAAGCCCAGACCACCAAGAAGCGAGTGAGAATTGCGGACACCCCTGATGAGGACTCTGAAGCGTTACCTGTGGAACCAGAACCACCGGATCAACCGAATGACGCTACCACCGAGTCCTCTCATGTTGAAAATGACGAAATATCACCTGGGGCAGCCGAACGGCCGCCTAGTTCTGAAGCTGTCGACCCGTTGGAAGTGCAAGAAGAACGACGCCGTAGAGTTGGCAGGGCTCAAGACGAGGAGCTTCGCTGGGCCAACCTCAAGTTGGTGTTAAAGGGCGAAAGCTCGAGCCTTGGATATAAAGCTGCCCGAGAGACCTGGAAAATGGCGGACCGATTTGTGCTGAGCAACGACAGTTTAATATATTTCTTTGGAGAGACCGTCGGTGGGCAAAGATCGGATGAACGAGACCGTCCTCCGCCTAGTGGTACCGACAACGATGGTTCAAGAGGTGTTACAGAGCTGTCATGACTCACTGGAAGGAGGTCATCAAGGTATCGTCAGAACCTTCCACCGAGTCAACGCAGATTATTACTGAATCGGTCTATACGCAGATGTCGAGAGACACGTGAGGTCGTGTCCAGATTGCAGCTCAAGTAAGAGCCACCCTCAGCTACGAGGATACTCCCCTGGCAACATCCTGGCAGAGCGGCCACTCCAGATTGTATCAATGAATTTCGTCATCCCACTACCGAAGTCTCGGAGGAGCAACACCGCGTTGCTCGTATTTCAGTGTGCATTTACTGGATTTGGCATGACGAAGGCTATGTCGGACACCTCCTGTTATGGGCTTCCTTAGTCCACTACTTTAGCTTACACGTGTGCGCAACGTGTAGGAGGAAGCGTAGGTGTATTTATATTTGATTAAGTATATTTAGCTCACTAAGTATAGTTAGATCTAAATAAAGACTTATTAATAACCTTTTGGTAGAAAATGAGAACTGAATTCGAATGTTAACTTTGGCCTTACCCCGTAAAACTGATATCTATAATGAGAGGATTTGCCAACGAGTGGTTGGCAGAATCTCTGTCCTAATGCATTCTCCTTATTGGCAGATATCTGTTGCTTTCTGCCAATAGTAGTGCTTCCTACTATGAATGGTGACCACACTGCATGTGGCCCACCCGAATGTATCCATTAGTGCGTGTTCCACTAATGTGGAGGTTGCTTGAATGTGTAGCCCCGCTACACCTCCGCACTGTGCTTTGCGCAAGGTTTCGAAGAATGTGGGTACAGACGGTTCGGAGCACCGTCCTTAGTCAGACATGACCGAGATCCCGTTTATGAGCGAAGTTTTTCAGGCCTTTGCGGTGATGATGCAATCTCGGTCGCGGGCGACTTTCAGTTATCGACCACAAGCGAATGACAAACAAGAACGCTCAGTGAAGGCAGTAATGTAGTCAGTAAGGGTGTACGCTGAGGACCCCCTCCAACAAGATTGGGATGAGATTGTGGAGAGGCTAGTTTTCGCGATTAATAACTCGCAAGACACCACTCGGAAAGAGACACCTTTTTACCTGGTGCATGGATGGGACGCTCAATCGACACTCAAGGTGATGGCGTCTTCTTTGAAACGAGGGTTCGGTAGGCAATCAGATGCCTTAGCTTGGAGAAGGGAATTCAACCGCCAGCAAGAAATAGCGCTGAAGATGGTCATAGAGTATCAGGCGGTTGAAAAGCGAGAAGAGCGAGTGAACACAATGACTCTTTGAGCAGGCAAGAAAAGGCGTATCTACCTCGACCGAGGGTTAATGAGAATTCGGAGGGCAATCCAGAAGACACAGAGGATACGAGTACACCGGTGAGCGAGAGGCCGAAGTCTCTCTTTGAGCCGGGCGATAGAGTGTGGCTGTACATGGAAAGAGTCAAACCTGGTCTCACTAAGAAACTGGCGCATCGTTGGCATGGACCCTTCCAAGTAAAAAGGAAGGTTGAAGAATATGCGTATGAACCGGAGCTCCCGGATACAAGTGGATATAGATTCTACCCAGTAATCCATGTGTCTCGGTTGAAGGCAGAGAAAGGATTCGGCGACCGGCCGAATGTTCGGTTGATCCGAGAGCTCACTGACGAAGCGAGGGTAAACTTCGACGAAGAGTTGTTACCTGAGGATAGTTGGGAGCCAGACATGCTAACAGGAGAGTATGAAGTGGAATCCATCCTGGATGACCGAAGGCCAATGGAGACGAGTACTCGGAGGTCGGTCAGAGAGTTCCTAGTTAAGTGGTTTGGGTATGATGAGGCAACATGCGAACCAATGACCAACCACTCTATGTTTATATTCGTGAGAACCGCAGTTCTCAGAGGTTCGAAATGGTCCAAGTCGCTGACGAGGACTAGGAGCCTGCACGAAAATCGACTGCGGGCGGGGATGTACAGCCCGCCCTGCAGAAGAAGCTACTGTACGATGATTGCATGATTTTATGTTTGCATATGATGTGAACGCAATTTCGGATATGGATTTGACAAAGTGAATTGACTATGGAAATTGACGTGGAAAGGATGATGAAACGATGTTAAGTCTCTGAACTAGCGGGATATGGTTGTTAAATACATTCAGAATAATTAAAATGACAGACCGAAACCTAAATCTCAGCCATCGTTGCGAGATCAGCCAAGACGTCAAGTCTAGCCTGAGCAGGGGCAGTGACCCCACGCTCGGCTTGGACGTTCGCATGGTCGGCCTCTGGGATCGGAGCCCTAGCACTTGAGGCGTCGGACGGAGCGTCGGCAGCTGCACTGGCATCTGCGGCCACTTGGGCTTGCGCGTCAGATAACGCTTGGACCTACGGAGCAGTGACGTGGGACTACC
>BSXT01001160.1:0-10783 GCA_030267785.1 Phytophthora fragariaefolia
ACTACAATACTAGTAGCAGTATCCACCGACAGGCATGATCCTCCCGACCAGGTTTATCCAGAAGCAAACGGGAACTTACCGGATGCCGAACGTCGCCCTTGTGTAGTTGAGAGGAAAAGCTGTTCTGTTTATTAATGCCCGAAGGCTATCCTAATATATCTTCTTTTACTAATGTCCTATACAAATATCAAGTATAAATGTGTCTGTTTTGGAACTCCTGCGACTTCTTGGAGCGTCGGCGACCCCTGACGATAACTCAACTGCAAGTTGAAATGTCGCTGTCAATAAGTCTTGACAGCAACGGATCAGAATACGCCCTTTCTCCTTGCTGGATTCCGGCTGTTACGCCCTGTCTCAGTGGTGTGGCGCACTAACAACAGGTGTGACGTCGCGTCATCACTGCTCTCCCAGCCAATCAGCGGTCGCCCAGTTGGGTTTAGGCTATTCCGACAACTCCCTGGCGCTTCCAGGCGGCACACAGCGGCGGGTTTTCGCAACGAAAACCCAATACCACAGCAGCCCCCACCGCGACACGAGCCGCAGCATCAGGTGAGTGTCGTGGTGCCCTACGGGTTCGGTCGTCATGGAGCCGTCGTGCGCCGCCGAGTCATCCATCTTGGCTGCCTTCAACCCCTTCGAGACTGACGGTAAGTCGCCTGTTTACTTCTGCGTCGATTTGCTCGCTAACCACACTTCTCGTGCACGTTTCCACAGCATAATGATGCTGGTGCTCACGCCGGCGAGGTTGTCAGTGCTGCTGCTGAGCCGAGTTCGCTCCTCAGCCGAGCAGATACGCAGCATCTGACCGCCGAGCCTTTGCGGTCATCACGCACGGTACGTGGTGCTGCTTGGACGACCGTTTCATGCATCCTGCTCGTCCCCTGGCTCGTCACAGGGTCCCACTACTGTGCGCGCATCTACTTATAGCTGGGGCAGCGCTGCTTGCTTCCGCTGGATCGGCATAGCCTCCACGCTCCGCCGCCCAGGCATGCTGCCGTGAGTCACAGTGTGTGGGATCAGAATCTGATTCTGATTCCAATCTAATTTCCGATTCTGACCGCACAGTGTCAGGCATGCTTCAGCACGCCGCGCAAGCCAGAGGAGGCTCTAGCGCGCTCGATCTCCGTGGCTTCGACGTTGCCAAAGGTGCGACAACAATATCGGTCACGTGGGGAGCCCAACTTGTGGAATCTGACTTGTCGTGGTGCTAATTTTTTGGTCTTGTACGGCCTCTCCAGGTCAACTTTGCGTGCTTAAACTTGTAGAACCGTGCCGAGCGCCCTCTTTTCGCAACAGCGTGCCCGCCTGCAACTTTGCAGACGCCATGGTGTGTGTGTACCAACTACAAGTCAACTCGCATTTGGCTTTCAAGCCGGCCAGTTCGCGTCGGCGACAATTGGGACCGTGATCCTTCCCAACCCCAGATAGAGTTGTCGGCTCAGACTGATTGGCCTCCAAGCCAACTCTATTAGCACCGTAAAGGTACGTGTGTGAGTCAATTACCTTCCAATTGTCGTGAATTCATCGCTGACGCCAAATGAGTTGTCTTCTGGGGAGGAAATAATACTTCCCAGGTGCTGCGCTGCTGGAACTCGCGCCTGCGTTATCGGTGGGCGTTTGGGAACGCCCACCGACCCGGTTCAGGGTTGCACATTCCAGTGTTTGCGGGTGTCAGTGATGGCGTCAAGATTATGACTTTCTCAAGTGCCTCCTGGTTGAATCATCGTCAATCCACTGTAATGCACTGTTGCGTTTTCTTTTATCGTAGCTTGATGTAGTCCATTATTCTTTTCACTTCGTTTCCAATCGAGACACATTTAATTTCCATGTAATCGTGCAATTTTCTGCAGTAGCTTTTTTCGTCTGCACTCCTGGGCTGCATAGCCCCAGGCGCAGTTCAAATAGACTTTGAGACGTTGTGACGGTCTGCTAATCTTCGTCCGCCACTTGAACCATCTGGACACGTTGCGCGTTACGTTTGTGCCGGAGATAGTCGTAAAGTAGACCTCCACATGACAAATTTGAAGCGGGCTCCCACGTTGGTTCATCGTAACCAACCCATTTTACGAGGAAGTCGCGCACCGGTCGTCCGGTACTTGTAGAGAGTGGTGTTTTAGCATCGAGAATGGTCTCGACCTCGTATTCACCCGCAAGTTGTTCCGGTTCCCAGCTGTCTTCAGGTAGTAATTCTTCGTCAAAGTCTAGTCGGGTGTGTTCTGAGATGTCGGGCGCGAGACGAGTTGTCGGTCGACTTTGGAACTCATTTACGGGCTTTAATCTTGATACGTGAATCACTGGGTGGAAACGATAACCACTTCGGCCCGGTAACTCGAGCTCGTACGCGTAGTCTTCGCCTTTCTTCTTTATTCGGAAGGGTCCGTGCCATCGGTGGGCGAGCTTCTTTGTGAGTCCTGGCTTGACTCTCTCCATATATAGCCAGGCTCTGCTGCCTACCTCAAAGAGTGGTTTGGGTGATCTCGCGACGTTGTTTAAGTCTTCGGCTTGCTCGTGTGGTCCTGTTGGCGTGTCACTTGGGCTTGTTTGAGTCGTCGTGGCGCGTTCCTGTCGACTCAGAGTATCGTTGTGCTCTTTCGCTCGTCTTGCTTTCTCAGTGACTTGATATACCTTGGCAATTTCTAGTGCTATTTCTTGTTCTCGATTAACTTCGCGTCTCCAAGCCAGCGCGTCGGACTGTTTCGCTGTTCCTCGCCGTAATGACGACGTCATGGCTCGTAGTGTTGACCGCGCGTCCCAGCCGTGAACCAGGTAGAAGGGTGCCTCTCATCGATTTGTATCCATAGAGGTGTTGATGGCGAAGACGAGTCGCTCGACGATCTCGTCCCAGTCTTGTTGTAGTGGGTCTTCCGCGTAAACTCGCACAGATTGGATCACCGTCTTCACTGAACGCTCTCGTTGCCCGTTCGCCTGGGGACGATAACTCAGTGTCGCTCTGGACTTCGACTGCATCATTTCGGCGAATGCTTGGAATACTTCACTCATAAACCTTGGGTCGCGGTCGTGCCTGATCAGCGATGGCGCGCCGAATCGTCGGTATACACACTCTTCGAATGTTTGGGCGACTCTGAGAGCGTCGGTGTTGGACATAGCTTTCGCAATTACGAATCCTGTAAAAGAGCACTGAAACAGCAACAACGGCGAGTTCCCACGCCGAGTTGTCGGCAGGGGTATAACAAAGTCCACAGACACCAGTTGGAACGGGAGCTCGGTCAGTATGTTCCCCGGTGAGTGTCCTTGCAGATGAGGTCTGCTTTTGCTTGAACTGCAGTCCGGACATGATCTCACGTGCTTCTCGACATCTGCATATAACCCGATCCAAAAATAATCCAACTTGACCCGTTGATACGTGCGCACCACGCCTTAGTGGCCTCCTTCCATCGAGGCGTGACAATTCTGTAAGACTTCTTGAATCATCGTGGTTGGAACCACTAGAAGCAGCGCAATCACGGCTTGCTCGTCATTTCTCTTCCGACGACTTGTTCCTTCATAGTAGAGCACTTCATCCTCTGACAGCACGAACTGATCCATTACTTTCCAAGTGTCTCGTGCTGCTTTGTATCCCAGTTTCGCCGTGTTGCCTCGTAAAACGGCTTTCAAGTGCGCCCACTTCAACTCCTCTTCTTGGGCTTTGGGTATCCGCCGGCGTCGTTCATTTTGGACTGCAACCGCGTCGATATCTTCGGCGTTTGGTATTGTTGGTAGTGTTTGAGATTCTTCATTTGAGTTGTCGGGACTTGTCTGGATGGCTTCGTTAGCTTTGCTTGAGTTGTCGGGACGTCTATCATATTCGGCTAAGTCTTCGTTTGAACCACTGGGACGCACATCGGCAAATCTGACACGTTTTCTCCTTGATTTCTTCTGATATCTAGCCATCACTGAGATGGCGACTGGTTCGTCTTGGACAAAATCTGCGAAGGTTTTACGTGGCAAGGACGTATTTCCGTTTACAATTTGAACAAAATTCCTTGACTCGGGTTGATTTGCTTTTGGTTCTTCTGCCGACGACTCATAAATGATTTCTTGAATGCGTTTGAGCTCCGATAGTTCTTTCTTCCGCTGTTCACTTAGCACAACTTTTGAGACTTTGGCTTCCAGGGCTTCTCCCGCAAGTGAGTCTGCGGCAGCGTAATATTCACGGACTACGTGAAGATATTTTACTGATCGGAGTCGTGCTGTCAGTTCTCTGTGTCGGTTAAGTATGGTTATTAGCGACTCCTTTCGACACGCGATCACCCCTAGGGATTGTTGGATTGCAAACCTCGAGTCCCCCACGACAATTAAGTTGTCGGCGCCAAGTGCAAGCACTGTGAGTACACCATTATTCATGCCAGTGTACTCGGCGAGGTTTCCGTGGTGGTCTCGAGGTACGCAATCGCAGCGATCACTATTTTCCAGTCGGGAAGTCGCCACACAAGCCAGGAACAGCTGCCGTAGCCTCCAAATTTCGGGGTTTTCGCTGACCCGTCAAGGAGACCGCAAAGCCGTCATGAGATATCGGTATGAGTGCGTATAGTAAGCTGGGGTTGTCGGCGACCCTTGCTTTGGTGGCGCCACAGGTGCTAGTGCTTCAACCAAGTCGACAAAGTTGGTTACCGCGGTGTGGAGCAGTTGCGTGAAGGCGCAATCCTTTTCTTTGACTCGTTGTACAACCAAGTGCCATAGCGAAAGTAGCACCGCGAACTGGGATGCCCTGCCGAACAGCGATTTCGACTTATAGATCCAGTCGAGAGTTGAGAAGGGGGTGTATACCTTCAGTTGTCGGCCGGCGAGTTGCGTGTAGCACGTTTTTAGCACTAGTAGCAAGGCCAGTACTTCTTTCTCGGCTGGGTGATAGGTGAGTTCTGAGTCCTTAAGGATGCGGCCGCAGAATCGCACTGGGTGTAACTTGTCGTCATGCATTTGGAGAATTATCGTACTGAGTGCCCATTCATTCGCAAACAACATCAGGCGTACGTCCTTAGACTTGTCAAAATGCCGTAGGATGGGGGCATCGGCGACTTTTTGTTGAAGCGCAGCGAAACTTCGCCGAGCTATCGAAAAGTCACCCCCCGGTTTGAAATCATCATCTTTGAGCTGGTAGAGCGCTGCACCGTATGCAGCGAAAGCTTGAATGAAGCGGCCATTGTAATTAATTGCACCGAGAAAAGATTGAACGCCCTTCTTGGTTTTCGGAAATGGGAGCTTGGCGATCGCGGTTAGCTTCTTTGAATTGGCTCGCATGCCGTCCCGTGAGATATCGTGGGACAGGAAATCTACTCGTGACTGCGCAAAAATGCTCTTGATGAAGCTGATACTAATTCGGCATTCCTTAAAACGACTCAGCAGTTTGTCCAGTGTTGCCAGACATTCGTCAAACGTGTTGCCACCGAAGCAGATGTCGTTAACGAAAGATCGCCGGTCAAAGACTGGGATTAAAGTTGATGTATCGGCTTCGCTGGTGGTAAACATGTCAGCATCCGGGCAATTAATTAGCTGTGACACTGGGTCCGCTGTGACCGAGTCGTCGTGGGCTGCATCGAATTTTGTCCGGACATTCTGTGGATTTATTGACCAATGCATCGATGCTTCGTTCCTGAGTTGTCGTGACTTATCGGCACGTTCTTCTGCTGCCTGCATCCGGTCCGCGAAAGCTCGCCAGCCACCCTTGGGTTGCACAAAGCCCCAGAGAGCGTTGTCAATCATGCGCTGATAAATCATCGGCGCATTCTTGAGGCCACAGGGCATGCGTAACCACTCAAAATGGCCGAGTGGGCACACAAACGCAGAAATTTTACGTGCCCGCAT
Organism: Phytophthora fragariaefolia; assembly: GCA_030267785.1. NCBI lineage: Eukaryota > Oomycota > Peronosporomycetes > Peronosporales > Peronosporaceae > Phytophthora > Phytophthora fragariaefolia. Next base: position 5,803 of record BSXT01001160.1, read on the forward strand.
TGTCATCATGATGACCCAAAATCCGCTTGCAGCATCAAGCGAGCAGAACCACAAATGTGCCTCGAGGTCCGTGAGTAGGTCGTCGACAAGTGGCATTGCGTCGTCCATTATCATCGTCTCTGTGTTTACCAACTTATAGTCGATGCATAGCCTGATGTCGAGACCGTTCTTCTTCAGTACAATGACTATCGGGGATGCCCACGGGCTGTCGGAAAATGCGATAAGTCCTGCCTTGAGTAGCCCTTTGAGCATTTCATACAGCTTTTTCAGTTGTCGGAGTGGGATTCGCCGCGCGCGTTGCTTGATCGGCGCATGTCCCCCGACATCGATGTCGCAAACGACGCCGTAAGCCGGTGGGAGCAGCGCGTTGCCGCTAGCGTTCAGTACTGCGATCAAGCTAGCTTGTTGTGCTGCCGACAACTCGGGGTTCCTGACATTATTTGCCGTGTAACCCAGCTTGGTTTCAGCTGGCTCTGTCAAATCGGGCAAGAAGGCTAGTTCTTTTGCATAATCTTCGGGTTCAAATTCAGCAGCAACATGCTCATATGAGTTGTCGTCACCCCTGTCAGTGCCTTCTGTAGTAAGCACGCGTACTACCGAGACAAATGTTTGCTCCAGAACGTCGATTGAGTTGTCGGGAGAGGCCTCAATTGTCGTTGCGACCGCTATTGGCAGGCCTGGTGAGCAGCCTGGTGGTTCACTGTTCGTCATAGCTTCCGAAACTACGGCTTCATGAACCGTTCCTCTGGCTTTGCTTGTAGCATTTCCTGAATGTGCTGTTTTGATCTCTCCTGCCGTTGGCGGGCCTGAAATCGCCACGGACACGACTTCTTCGTGAACCTCATGTGATCCAGCCGAGTCTTCATCCACTGATGAATCCTCGGCTTCCTCGTCCGCTATCGTGCCGCCGGAATCGCTATCTGAGTTGTCGAGATATCGGTGTAGTATCTGCTTGGGTTGTGTTTAGGATGGGCGGTCCACTGCCGGGGGCTGGGAGGTCAGCAACTCCTCGTACAATTCCCGTTCACGATGGAAAAGTGTTTTGTCGCGAACGGCCTCATACGCGAGGACCTGCCACTCCGAGTACTTCTTGGGTCAAGTCGCACGTATCCCACTTGCTTTGGGAGGGTTCCTATCGGTACCCATGCGACAATAGCCAAGTGAGTTGGACACAATACCATCCTATCTGTCAAGTTCGTCAAGCGGACCCGCGTGGGTCTGCCCTTGTAAAACTTCGTTACCGAAGGAATTAACTTCTCAGTTCGTCGTATCCATAGCTCGTGAGTTGTCGTTGGTTTATTTCGCCGCAACTTGAACTTCCGTCATTCTCGACCTGGAATTGCCATTGATTCTGTCGGTCCTTCCTCAGTCTGTGGTACCTCTGGCTCGTCGAGCATGGTCATTGTCTTGATCAAAGGAATCATGACTTCGTCGGGGAGTTTGGCGTTCGCCTGGAACAAATCCAGTCGAACCCCGGCGGGGATCATAAAATCCGTGCCGGGGACTACGTCAACTCCCGCATTGTGGTCCATGATCCATAATTCAAAAACGTAAACTCGTTCCCAGCCCAAAGTGATCTTGACCGAGGCTCGGCGAGTTGTCGTGGTCTTTCCCTTCGTGATTCCTTGGACTTCCATGCATCGTCCGTGCCCTAGGATCTCCCGCAAACGCGATTTTCGCGCATATTTCTCCGAAAGGACGCTGACATTAGCTCCCGTGTCGAGTAAAATCCGAGTTCTCGTGTTGTTTACGGCTCCGTTTACCAGCGTCCTCATCCTGACTCGTCGGTCTAATTTCTGCTCCGACCACCATCCCAAGCGCTCGCCTGGCAGTAGCTGTACTTCCTTTGCGAGTTCTCGGCGTGGTTTCTCCTCTTGGCGAGCACTCAAGATCCAGTTGTCGGGACCTTCTTCTTTAACTTCTTCTTGGGTTTCTTTATTCCTCTCACCTCCACCGAGGCATGTGCCTCTCTCCTGTTCCGTTTCCGTCGTATTCACACTAACATCGTCTCCATCGTTCGGCCATTCGCACTTACCCACGAAAGCGAAAATACATTCCGCCTCAATCGCAGGTGCGGCTAACTCTGGCAGTCCGATAGGGACCAACCCAGTTTCAGTTGGCGGGCTGCCTAATTTAAATGGTCGTTGTAGAGTACTGACTGGAGCTCGGGACTCAAGTCCTTCTTCTCCATCTTGGTGCGGACGAGGTTGGCGATTTCTTGGAAGACTTCGCACTTGCCAGCATCGTGCACTTGTTTGAACAATTTGCAGCGCCTCTTGCAGAAATGTACGGTGTGGTATGGGCTGCCGCACGCAGCGCAGGGTCCATATTGTCGTGAACGGTTGTCTCGGCCTAGTTGTCGGTCATCGGGACGAGAATTTCGGTTGAAGTTGCGGTTAAGTCGGTCACCCCGGTGTTGCCGGTTATCGGTGCGGGCATAGGTACCCTCAGCGGCGGCTCGGCGTTCGCTTTCATTGGCTGCGGCGAGATACCGTCCGCTCTCGTCTGGAGATAACTCGCCGCCCCATTCTTCGTTCGAGCGCCCCGAGTCGTTGGAGCCCCGTTCGCTGTCATCGTCACTACTTCGATCACTGCGGTCGCTTTCACGCGCACTTGCAAACTCAATCAGAGTTGTTCGACCGTCTCGACAGTGTAACTCGGCTAGCATGTCGGCAATTGAGGCTTCTGTCAAGGAAATTCTTGGTGTATTTCGTGAGTCGTCGCGGCGTCGATCATTGTCTCGGTCTCGTCGGTCCTTCTTGTAATAGTTGTCCAGCGAGTCGTCATGGCGTCTGTCTTTGCGTCGGCATGGGTGATTGCGACTTCTAGAGTGTTGGTGCGAGTTGTCGCGAGTGCTGCTTCGCTCCTCAATCCTCAAGATGTCGGTAACCATTTCCTCCAACTCGTGAATATCCCTGACGCGCACATGACACAGTCGACGCTCGAGACCACAGTCACCGCAAGTTTCCAAAAATTGTCGGACATGGTCGCGCGCCTTGCGACCTCCGTTATCGAACTGAATGCCGGCATTTCGGGCGTATCGATTTAAGCGGTTGAGGTAGTCACAGCCGTGCTCCTTGTCTTCTCGCTTTGCCGAATAGCAGCGACTCTCTGCTGACTGGTTAAACTGGGAGCAATAGTACTTGATGAATGCTTCGCTGAGCGCACTCCACTGTCGTTTGGTTTTCTTCGGCAGTTGTCGGTGCCAGCGCCGAGCTCCGTCACGAAGGCTCGGTTCAAAAGGCATGCACCACTCATTCGGTGGCGCACGAGTCCCCTTCATCTCGTTGATGAAAGATCGCAGCCACTGCATCGAGTTCTCACTTTTATTTCTTCGTCCCGAGAACGGCTTGATCTGTCCGAGTGGTCGATGCGTCGCCACCTCAATCCTTGGAGTCGCGTTCGACTGCTCAGAGTCGGTTAATTCTCGGATTTGGGGCATATATTCGTTCATTTGCATGCCTCCATCACCGTCGTAACCTTCCTCTTCGCTGGATGAGTCATCGTCAGCCTGAAAGCGTCGGCGCATGCTCTTTCCAGTACCTCGACGAGTGTTTTCCGTAGCTTTTGAGTTGCCGGCAGCACGATCAACTCGTTCCTGACGTTTTGCTGAGCGTGATGTCACAATGTGAGAGTCCTGAAAATACGGCGAGCGTCCGGCTGCGGTGCTAAACACTCCGCCAGTTGTCGTCGGCTTCCGATTTCCTTGTTCAATCTTCTTTGGCGTCTGTGGCAGTGGTACCAGCGCGGGGTCAGTGACCATTCCGGCTGAACTGCTGCTCTTTTGCCGCCTGGAGGAGAACTTAGTCATCCCGATGGCCGAACGGAGTCTCTTCTTCCATTTCCATAATTCGGCACCTGCTTCCGCAGGAATCCAGCATTCCAGAGTCGACGGAGACGGATACCCGGTCGCTTTTAGCCCATGGCCTGTAAAAAAGCGACCGTATCCTTCGCTACTTGCTCAATTGTCGTCGAATTAACGGGCCACGCGAGCTCATTGCTCAGTTCAGACCACACTGCTTGACGAATCATCGTCGGCTCAAACAACAGTCACTTGGCTTGATATCTTCATAGCAAATTCCGAGCACCTTGTTGGCTGTCAGCGTGTCTCCATTGAGAGGCGGCCGGTTGCCGGTAGCTTGTTCTGTGACTTGGGTCATCACTATTGGCGATTTTGAGTTGTCGCCATCATCTTCGAAGTCTTCGTAGGCCGGTTCTGGGCCATCATCTGCATTAAATTCGTCCATGAGATTTCGTGACAGGGGTCGAACCCCTCCACTTCATCCCGCGAACATCACTGCATCTTCTGGAGTGTCCGGCGTCACTGTCATGGGCGCTGGCGCCTTCTCCTCCAGGTCATAGTTGCCTTCGTTGAGGTCTTCATCATCCTTGGCGTCGGATCCAGTCATCGAGGCGTCGTCGAAGCGGACAGAACGTTCAGCAATTGAATCGGGCTGCGGCGTGATCAGGGCCGTGCTCGAGTTGTCGCCACGCGTTCCGCCGGACTTCATCGGCGTAGCTGGTACCGCTGAACTTGATCCGTTCGCCATTTTCTTGTTCTAGTTTCTTCTTCTCTTTCTCTCCTTTTCTTTTTTTCTTTTTCTTCTTTTCTCCTTTGATGCTCGTTAAAAGGCTAGCCTGCAGTAATCACAACACACAAGAAGGTCACGCCAGTCCCGGGTCGCGGCACCAGTTGTCGTGTTGGGACACGCCGGATTTTTGCACAAATTTACAAAGGCACACTCCCTCGACAACACCCACCTAGTCACGATAACTCGGTAGGCTGGTCGGGTAAGGTTAAGAACCCGAAGGCCCTACTCCACACCCGTTCCTCGGGCTGATCGTTTCCCCTTGTGCGCCGTGGTTTCCTTTAGGCTAACCCACAAAGCCCAGCACCCCTAGCCACGAGCTACGGCTAGGATGCTCTCACGCAAACTCACTCCTCGCAGGCCCTCAGAAGGAAGGGTCCCAGCCTTTTACG
>BSXT01001161.1:0-11430 GCA_030267785.1 Phytophthora fragariaefolia
CGCCACATCATGACCGCAGGGCACTCGAAGGGGGGATGGCTGTCTATCGAGCAGAAGGGCACCATTCTTCACAAGCATGAGCAGTTTTCTTCACTGTCTTGTGGGAAGCTAGCTCTGTGGGCTAAGCTCAAATGTATGCTTCAAGACGCTCCTGGCGAATCAACAGTCCGCAGAATCATAAAACAATCGGACGAGATCAAGAAGAAGAAGGTGACTGCGACTACGGCTAAAGGGCGGGCTCTGAATGTCAGATGCCCTACGTTGGAGCGAGGGCTGGGGACGTTTGTCGATGTGTGCGAGGCGCAGCACGTTTGTCTGTCACGCTGCGTCTATCATGCCGACTAGAATTCGCTTTGCTTTAGAGGCCAGCAACCTGCGTGACTCACGCAGGTAGCTGCCCTCAAAGCGAATTCTAGTCGGCATGATAGACGCACCAGCTCTTAAACTCTAAGACGGCTGGTTGACGAAATTCATGAAACGGCATGGCCTGCGCTTCCGCGAGATGTATGGTGAGGCGGCACCTGTTGATCCCGCAGCCGTTTTGGAAGCGAAAATAGCTATGCAGGATATCACCAGGCACTATGCTTTACGGGACGCGTGGAATATGGATGAGAGTGGGCTAATGGATCGCTCTGCATTTACATTCATACCATGTATAGCAGCTTCAAGCGATGGAATGGATAAAGAAGCGTGGGCCGAAGTCGACACTACTGTTATTGAAAACTGTTTCCGGATGGCAGGAGTAGTATTTGCAAATGACAAGGAGAACAAGGCGCCGCCGGCTCGGCGGGGCTCCGAGAGATTCTAATTTGATGTAACATTTTACACCACAAATGTCTTTCATAACCCATTCTCTGTACATATCGAATAAACTCTATATACTAAAAAGTTGAAGACCCGCCAGTTTCGGAGCGGGTGTATCTGTAGTAGTCTTTCAGTGACAGCATTGTCATGCCATTGCCAATTCCACACTGCAGGTCTACCTCTCAATTAAAGTCGGGTAGCTATTATCCAAGTGTCGGACAACGTACGAGGCGCCGATTCTGTCCGACGTCAAGTACCAAGTACGCAAGTCAATTGATATAGTCATAACTGTAATTACGAAAGCGCAACATAGACAGAAAGCGCTAGACTGATCCCGGCCATGATATTGTCGGGTTTACTCCAGCCATTCAACGACATCGGGCGTAACACAATCTTTATTCGTCGTTTTAGCCACCTACCCCATCTGGAATTCGAAGACTTACAGTAGCTGAATCTTCATGATTTGCTAAAACAACGAATTACTTCTTTGTCCCACCAATTTATAGGTTGTTGATATTTTGAACCATATATTCACCTACACATATAAAGACCGGACTAGCCACATTTAAAAGCTCACAGTAGCGCCCTTTTTGTTATATTTTTTGCAGATTAATAACAGCGCTCAGCAAGTATATAACAACACAAACGAGAAAACATTTTTGACAGAAATAAGGTTTTATTTCATAATTACATTGCGAATTAGCGATATTAATAGAAACAGTTACCAGATATTCACCCTGGTTTGGTGACCACTCAGATGCAGCACAACCGCCAGAAATGTGCGGAGCACTCTCAGGTTTAAATGTCTGTTATGACAAATCATAGGATAATTCCATCTAATTGTCGACATATAACGGTTTAGGGACAGAATTAGCGAATATTGACATTGTTTTATTGATTGAGAATCTGGCTGAGTTGCCGTTTTCGACAGTTGAAGCCGTGGGGCTGAGCGGCACTGCTGCAACGCACCCCCTCACCTCCTTGGTGCTGAGGCGGGTCTTCTTCGGCTGGTACGCCCGCCGAGGTTGTACAAATGAAGCGGGCCCCATGCGTAGACTCCAAATGGTATCTAAAGATGTGCGGCTCTACTTGATGAGCCGTTTGGCCCTCGCTATGGTTTTGTAGCGGAGGCAGCCTTCTTTACTTAAGGTGGTAAGGAAGACCATCACCGCAACGCGCGTTTGCGTCCTTGGCCGCGACTGTGCGGGTTATCTTGGTAGGTGTCGATTTAATGTCCACCACCAACCTTTTTACGGTGGTCTTACGCCCGCCTTAGCCAATACTATTCTAACCAATGAAATCATTCTAACAATTTTAAGTGGTTCACAAAAAAAAAACTGCCAATAAATTGGTGGGACAGAAAAGTAGACCGTTGTTTAGATAGTATTATAGCTGGGCACCTCCGACATGCTTATGCTTTGCTCTAGAATATGGGACACCATAGATAGTTGTCCCGTGTACGGTAGACCAGTCAACTAGCTGCAGAATAAGGGGCTACATTGCCCCCGACAAGGACTTCGAGTCCTCACTTCGTCTTTTGACTTCCAATACACAAGCACCCCCGGGCATCCTTCCTCCTCCAAGACCTCTTTCTTCGTCATCTTTGCGCTGTCCTCCTCTGTCCTAATCCCCTGAATTTCTCTTACTCCAACAGGTTATGAGCCTGTAGTGTCCTCCCGGGTTATATCCAAAAACTTGAAAACGATCAATGCGGGGACCAACCCGCACGGAATTGTAGGTCGAATATATTGATGTGTTGGTTACTTGGTCAAATGGAAAGTGAGGGATGTGGTAGGGTCATGAGTCTGGTGGTCACCAGCTCGCTCCAATATTAGCGCACCCTCGAGTATTCGGACTGGCTGGAGCAGAGGCCACAGACCTGAGAACGTGCAATCCCATATAAAGGAAACATGCAGCTGACCCTACAAATTCATTATGCAAACAGGCAACCTCGGGAAGGCAACTGGTGTCATCCCGAGTCCACAGAACTGTAGCCAGCTCATAGTCGGGTCTGCGCGACAGCGCATCGGCAAGCACATTGAGCTTGTCCGGCTTGTATTCAACGCGGAAGTTGTATTCCGCGGAGGGTGACAGCCAACGAGCCATTCCCTGCCACAAGTGCGACGAGTTCGTGGCTGTCCGCAAGAATGCGTGATCCGTGTAGACCAGACCACAAAGGGCCTAGAGCCAAGGAGGTGCACCCGGAACTTGACAAATGCGTACTTCATGGCAAGTATCTCCTTGTCATGAACAGGGTAATTCCGTTCGGCAGCCTTGATCTGCCTGGACTGGAACGAGATAACCCTCTCGTATCCATCCTCATCGGACTGCAGCAAAGTACAGCCGATAGCGTAGTCTGAAGTATCACAGACTACGCTCAATGGCTTTGACTCATCTGGCAGAGCCAGGATAGGCGCACGCTGTAAGCTCGCCTTGATGCTGTCAAAGCCTCTTGGTGCTGGCGTTCCCAACGCCAGTCGGTGTCCTTGAGAATGTCCGACAGGGGGTTGCAAGCCTTGCGTACCCCGCGCTATACTTATGAAGATAGTTAGCCAAGCCCAACCACTTCCGAAGGTCCTTCTGGGATCTAGGTGTCAGCCAAGCAGCTATGGCCTTCAACTTCTCTGGGTCTGCTCGGACCCCAGCGCTGCTGACAAAGCGGACGGGGACTTTGATCTCCTTAGCGCCAAAGACGTACTTGTCGATGTTGGCATAGCGTTTGTTAGCTCTCATGACCTTAAATATTCGACGGAAGTGCCCCAAGAGCACCTGTGGTGTTGCCGAACGCACAAATATCGTCAGATGTTGGTATCCGCCCCAAACCACAACAACCGCCGAGTCGGGCGACGCTTGTTTTGGCCTGCGCAGAGGGTGGCCACCTCGCGGTTCGGCCCTTCCGGGACAGTGGGTGTCTCACCTCGGCAGACACCGGCTAACCATGTCAGCCACTCCGGAGCCCAGCCGAGCTAGCTGGCTCCGTCCAACAAATAACCCTGTGCCCTCCACCAAAAGGATGGACGGCGGTGCGCTAGCGCTTTAACAGGCCACCGAGTGCAGAGGCAACTCGGCTAGAAGTGTCACAGCACCCGGGCTTTCCGGCGTACCGGCCCATCGAGTCGGCGGGACTTTTCGTCGCGCTCGGCGAGACACACCCCAACCCCGGGGCCGACCTTGATCTCTTGGCGCTACCAGTCGAGTACCCTACAAGCTATGCCTCTCGGGTATCGACAGCAGCATAATCCAGCCCGTGCAGGGGCTTACCGGAAGAGTATGCACTTGTTGTGGACTTAGAAAATTCTGCTCTGTTAGTTCTTATGTTCCTAGGGCGCTTGTTAGCCCCCTTTTCCGTTTCCTAAGGCTTTCTATACAAATATCAAGTGAAATGGGGAGTTTTGGATCTCGGCCGCCCCCTCAGCCGAGTCCCACTAACTCAGGTTTCGGGTCTAAGCGACTCTTCAGCCGAGTCGGCTAAGTCCGACCTCGGACCTAAGCGGCCACCCGCCGAGTCGGCTAAGTCCGGTTTCAGACCTAATCGGCTACCCAGCCGAGTCTGCTAAGTCCGAACTGGTGCTTATCGGCTGGTCTCCTTAGGTGCGCACGAACTTGGTGTATCTCGGCATCACAACTGCCCCGGTCATGTTCCGAGCCGAGCTGGCGAGGCGCCTGACCATCACTCCGATGTCGCTTCCTGTCAGCTGCTGGTTATATATAACGGACTGGTTACGGTTACGTAAGTAGGTAGGTTACATATGGATACATACACAAAAATAGGTACGGGCACACGGCTAGCGTGTGCCCCGTTGTCATTGCCGGATTGGATGAAAGTGGGGGGCCAGACCCCTTTCAGCCAATCAGATATCGACTTAGATTTGAGTGGTTCACAAGAAGACGGATGGCCGCCGTCTCCGTCCCAAAAATAAATAGAGTTGATTTTACCCCGAACCCTATACACTTGGTTTTATTATTAAAGCTTTCCCCTGCAACTACAGTGTACGCTAGTAACGGTACCTCGTACCCCGTAACACCTGGTAGCACTTTGTAGTCCTTCCAATGACCAAGTTCGAGATGAGTGAAGACAAGCCATCGGCGGCTCCAGGGATGACCCTGGAGCATTCGGCTTTTCCACATCTCACGAACATTGAGTGGCAAGCGCTACACCGCATCGCGGCGGTGTCAGGAGAGTTCGTCGTCACGTCGCTGCTGAGCTCAGCGACCCCCGACCATCAGCGCCAAGCCATCTAAGAGTTCATGGAGCGCGAGCTCGCCGAAGCTAAGCGGTGAGTACCAACCCCTCGCACTCCTCACGGAACGACGCCGTGAAGATGGAAACGTCGACCTACTCCGATGTCGGGCAAGACCGCCTTCCGCTGAACAGGTGGTTCCGCGAGATCTACATCGCGATCACTTCGAGGTTGATCGAAGCGCCGTCGGCGAAGTTTGATTTTCTGTTATCTCCCTTGTCCGGCAAGGCCAAGGAATGGGCCCTCGGCAAGCTTGTCGTTGACCGCGAAGCCTTCCCGACTCTGGAGAGCCTCCAGAGTGACCTCCGACTTGCGTTCGAGCCCCCGCAAGACGAGCCGCGCATGCATGCGGCCTTCTACGCCCTCAGACAGGGGAAGATGCCCATGCACGACTACGTGCAGAAAGCCCGGGACCTGGTTTCGTGTGTTGTCACGAACCCGATCGACGTTGCCTCCCAAGTACGTCATCTTTGGAATGCGTGAGGGCATGAATCGGTACTGCCTCACGGGATCGGAACCATCGACACTTGAAGCCGTCTCACGCTTCGTGAGGATTACACGGTGGCATCCTCCTACGCGCGAGCGCTGACGCGGATGCTCGGGTGTCCACTCCCAAGCCTATGGAGATCGACGCCATAGAGGCTGAGTCGAGGTTGCGTTCCTCCTCGACTTCCCGAGGTCCGCGGCCCAACAACGACAACCGTCTTCGCGACGGTCGCCAACTTGTCTGCTACCGCTGTCACAAACTCGGTCATCGCGCAGCGGTCTGTCGCACCCCAGTTCCAGTCTTGGTCAGCGCTGAAGTCGTCGGCGACGCCGATGACACTTTCCCGGCGTCTCGCCCAAAACACGCTCGGGACCAGTAGGTGCGGGGCGCCCTACTGGCTGGAATGGAGGACCTGGTCCTCCTGTGGCAACCAGTCCTCCTAGCGCCCCCCCCCCCGTGCTTCACGCCCATTTCAATGCCACCACAAACTTGCGGCGATTCTAGACTGATCCTCATCAGCCTCCACGTCACGGGCGCGGAGCGTCCGCTCCGAGCGTTGCTGGACTCTGGAGCCACGAACAACTTCATTTGTGGTGACTGCCTCGCCCTCCTCCCGCCTCGAGTGCGTGTGCGGAATGGGCCGGGCAAGATTGTTGTGAAGCTGGCAGACGGCAAGTCCTACCGTGCCCCGCGACGGACCGTGTCGCTGGGATATACATTCGATGGCTCCTCCACCAACGACGACTTCTTGGTTATCGAGATGAACTACGCCTTCGATTGCATCCTAGGCATGCCGTGGCTTGCCCGCTACCAGCCCGAGATCGACTGGTTAACCCGTTCGGTTCGGAGGCGCGCCGACTACGACGTCAGTGAGGTGTTCACTTACCTACTTGTCGCCCCGTCACCCCACGTCGCCGTCGTGGACCGTTCATCCACGACGCAGCTCTCACAGCGAGTGTGCGATGGCCCTCGCTGTCTGACGTGTGCAGCCACCATCGTCGAACCAACCAGCGGTGCGTCCTCGCGGGCTCGCGAGGACACGAGAAACTATGCGGTCGAGCAGCGGCTTCCGCCCGAGAACATTGCGGTTGAGCAGAGGTTCCCGCCCGAGAACTATGTGGTAGAGCAGCGGCTCCCACTTGTGAATGCGTCGGTAGAGCAGCGGCTCCCGTTCGCTGATGTACCTGTCGCGCAGGCCCCTACCCTGCGCGACGCCGGCGTGATCGAGAGAGAGCTCCCATGCCTAGAGGGGGGGGGTGAAGTGTCACCCAGCGAACCCTCATGTAGCGAGACTTCGGCCTCGAGCAGCTGCTCGAGGCGACTGTGGAAGTCTCCGCGTAACAGATCAGGTCGCCGCCGTCTCCGTCGCAGAGCTCCTACCGTCGAACCAGTTCAACACCGCGATGTACTCAACGTCGTTGAGTACGAGGAGGGCTCACCAAATCGGGTGCGTACCATCGAAGTGGCGAACCCTCCCTCCGATGCGGCAACTATCACGCGGCTTCCAGGCCTCTCCTGGAAGCATTTCCTCCGCGACTTGAAGGCTGGTGAGATCGAGCAAATCTGCCTCCTCACCAGTTCAGACCAGCCCGCGGTACTCGCCAACACCGTCTCCGACGATGTTTCATCGTTGCGGCCGAAGGCAGCTGAGCCGAAGTCCGTTCGCGAGGAACGTTTCGCCGCACAGTCTTGGACTGCCCTCCAAGACTCGAACAACCCTGTCTATTCGCTAGCGCGCGAGTTCGAAGACATATTCCCCGAGAAGATCCCGGCAGAACGTCCCGCCGAACGGGGTTTTCGACGCGAGATTGATCTCGTGCCCGACTCGAAGTACTGCGTGACGCGGCAGTGGCCACTGCCGCGAGACCAAGTTCAGGCCATCGACGACTTCTTCGACGGCCGCCGCAAGGCCGGCCACGTGCGCGAGATCAGTTCGCTGCACTCGAGCCCGACGTTCTGCGTGAAGAAAGCGACCGGCGGATGGCGCATAGTTCATGCGTTCAACAAATTGAATGGCGCCACCATCCCCGCGCAGACTCCAATTCCGCGCAAAGACATGGTGCTTGACACCATGTCCGGGAGTGGTATTTTCAGTGCGATCGATCTGACAGACGGCTTCTATCAGATCCTCATGAGAGAAAGCGACGTCCCCCTCACGGCGGTCATCACTCCCAGCGGCATGCTCTGGGAGTGGCTCGTAATTACACAGGGTCTGAAGAATGCTCCGGCGACTTTCAATCGCATGGTATCCCATGTGTTGCGTCCACTCCATGCGTTCGCACCGAATTACTTCGATGACATCTTGTACACAGTCGCGCTGAGGATGGTCTCAGCGCCGTCGAGGTACACCTCCGGCATCTACGTCAGGTGTTCGAGAAGATGCGCGAAAACAAGCTCTATGCCAACCTCAAGAAGTGCGTGTTATGTGCGCCGGAAAATCCGGTGTTGGGCTGCTACGTCAGCAAGGATGGCGTCCGCGCTGACCCTGAGAAGATATCGTCGATTTGTTCTTGGCCGACACACAAGAAATAGACGGAGCTGCGTCAATGGCTGGGTCTCGCTAATTATCTCCACAAGTATAGGAAAGATTACGCGGGCCTGATCCAGCCAATGTCTTCCTTGTTGAAGAAGGATGTGGGTGGGATTGGGAAATGGGGTCCTGAACATCAGGATGCGTTTGAGACAATGAAGAAGAGTCTCGCTTCCGCCCCCGTCTTGATGTTGCCGGACACATCAAGACCCTTCCACGTCGTGTGCGACGCAAGTGATTTCGCCATCGTTTGCGCCCTCATGCAATTTGACGATGAGGGCCGTGAGCGCGTCATGGGCTATCAGTCACGACAGATGAAGCCTGTCGAAAGGAACTATCCCGTCCACGACAAAAAGCTTCTCGTGATGCGCTACGCTCTGATTAAATTCAGAGTGTACCTACTCGGCGAACAGACGTTCGCAGTTTACACTGACCATGCTTCACTGCGAACGGCGATGAAGAGTCCTCGCCTCTCTCAGCGCATGGCACGATGGCTCTCATTCTTCGCCGATTACAATTTCGTTGTTCACTACAAGCCGGGCAAGAACAATATTCTTGCCGACGTGCTCTCCAGGTGTCCGGACTACGACCCTCGGCGATTAACGCGTTATCAGGGAGCCCCTGACAACGAAGACGATGGCGAAGACTGTGCCGTCTGTATGGAGTTAGGAATTAATGCCACCGTGTCAAGTCCCGTTCTGCCGCTGCGTCAGCGAATTGCTGACACGTATGACGACGACGCATTTTATGCAGGTATCATTCGTTATCTCCGCAATCCCACGGCAGATGCGCTCGCGAAGCTGAGTCGCCCAACGCGTGATACAATCACGCGTTACGACCTCGACGGTGACTTCTTGACTTACGCTATCGATACATTTGATACGCCGCGCGTCGTCATACCCGCAGATGACGACCTTCGTGCTCGTCTGGTACACGAATACCACGACGCTCCCGCCGGCGGTCATCTCAGACGCGAGAAGACGTTCGCGGCCATCTCCTGTGATTTCTTCTGGCCGCGCATGTACAAGTGGATACGCAAATGGGTTCGATCCTGTGAGGTTTGCCAACGTGGGAAGCCCGCTACATCGAAGCAGGCTCCGCTGCACCCGCTCCCCATCGCCATGAGTGCGTGGCGATCAATTAGCATGAACTTCATTTTTGGATTACCTCGTGACGCCCAAGGCCGCACCGGTATCCTTGTATTCGTCGACCTTTTCAGCAAGATGGTGCCTCTTGCTCCAGCCGCCGCAGAAGTGACTGCTGACGTGTCAGCTGAGCTGTTCCTCGACCTGGTGTTCCGACACCACGGTCTACCGGAGTCCATCGTGTCGGATCGCGATTCTCGCTTCACATCCGCGTTCTGGACGCGGCTGTTCGCGTCGTTGGGTACCCGCCTACTCATGTCCACGGCGGCCCATCCAGAGACGGATGGGCAAACGGAGCGTGTGAATCGCGTCCTTGAGGACGTGTTGCGCAGCTACGCAACGTCTTTCCCTTCCTGGAGCTCATTTTTACCTATGGCCGAGTTCGCGTTTGACAACGCGACTCAAGCATCGACGGGCCTGACGCCGTTCTTCGTCAACAACGCGCGGCACCTGCGCGTTCCGGCTCTACTCGCCGTCCGAAGTTCTAATCCGCCCGCGGTCTCCACTCTTGGTGGGGGAGGAAGGGCACCGACGCCACAGTCGGTGCAGTCGTCGAGTGATCCCCCGCAGTCCGATGAACCCCATCAAGGAACAACAGCCGAGGTTCATGTGGTCGAGGGCCACGCCCTCCATGGCGTGGCGTACGAGGCGCTCGCTGCAGTCGACGCGGCGATGCCCGGCGCGTCCACCGTTGCCAACTTCGCCCCGAAGCCAACTCCGACGCCGATTGACTCCGCGACCGTGTCCGAGCTCCTGCTACACCGCCAAGCAGTCACGCGTTTTGTGTGTGACGCGCTTCAGGCCGCTGCTGATCAGCAGAAGGCGAACGCAGATCGGCGGGGCCGGAAGAACATGCTGTCCTTCCGGCGAGGCGACAGAGTACTCCTTTCCACGGATGGCAGCGCCGTGACGAACTTGGGTGCTAGCGCCACGTTTCATCGGTCCGTTCAAGATATTAAAAGTTATTGGAGACGCCTACACGCTCAACATTCCTACATCGATGCGACTGCACCCGACATTCTATGTCGGGCGCCTCAAGCCCTACGTTCCTGCGACGTTCCCTGCGCCGGAGGCCGAGCGTCCGCGGCCGGCGCGTATCCCGAGTCGCCCTGCTGCTGATGCTGATGCCGAGTCGGCCAGGGCCCTCGTCCTCACGCGAGCGCGTCGCCGAGCGTGGCCCGCCGCGCACGAGCGGCTCCAAGTGACGAAACCGCTTCAGCATCACGCGCCGCTCCTGCTCCGACCGAGTCGCAGCAGTGTTCGCAGCCGCAGTACGCTCGCGCACAGGCTCAGAGAGGTTCTGAGTCTCCATCGCGCCGCCCCTCGCTTGATCGATCTCCTGCTTCATCGGCGGGCGCTCCGAGCGACGTGTCGATTCGGAGCAGCGAGACCCCTCGACAGTCGCCGAAACCGCCGAAACCGGCGACCCTTCAGAGTCGAGGCTCTGAAGCGACGCCGCGCTCCTACGAGACGACCTTTCGCCGAGATGGCCCGCCCCCGCTTGTCGATGCGTCAGGCGCTCGGCGCTGGATTGCCGAGCGCATCGTGGATCATGAGACGCGCAGGACACGCGCAACGGGCACGGCGCTGACATCCCGTCGGGCGCGTACGACCGAAAGGTACTATCGAATCCGCTGGCTTGGATTCCCGCCAGCGGAGGATCTCGCGAACGTCTGATGGGATGGAAGACATTCCAGACGTTGTGAAGGAGTACGAGGCCACGCTCGCATTGGTATTCGACGACAGCGGCTCGGAAGACGATCATGACCTCGTGAGCGTCATCGCTCACGAGTATTGGCGAGGTGAGACCCCGGGCAACGACGACATCATTGCGACCAGTATCAGCGACGAAGCTCCGGCAAACAGTCGCGGCGCGACCAGCCGCGACCACAGCGACGACGACCACGCCGCCAGGAGTGTTGACATGGACGTTTCAGCAGCCACGTTGTCCGCTACGAGATTCGCCGCTCGTAGCGCCATGCTCTCTTCGGCCTGCACTTGCCGCGCGCGTGAAGTTATTGATGCCCCCTTGAAGCGCCCGACTCGGCTGCACGTTGCCGAGCGGTTCCCGACGACGCCATGGATTGAAGATTGAGCGCGCAGCGCCTCCGCTGCGCGCGCCCGTCGGCCAGTTCGTCTCTTCGATCACTTCCCGATGGGACAGCACTCACCGTGGGTGAGTGCAACTTTGAGAGGGGGGTGATGTAACGGGCTGGTTACGGT
>BSXT01001162.1:0-15362 GCA_030267785.1 Phytophthora fragariaefolia
GGCCCCTCCAATAATAAAACTAAGTTCAATCGCTGACCGACCCTCTAGGCTCGCCGACCTCCCATAAGATCGGCGACCCCTCAGATTCGGAAATATCCGAAACTCCCGGACATAATCGAAACTCCCGGGTCGGTGTCTTGAATACACCCTTGATCCCGACTAGCTAGCACCACAGACCCGGCCAAAGTACGCGAACCTTGGCCTAAATCCGGAAAGCGCTATACCACAGGGCTCTCTAGCGCCATCTTCCGATACTGGAGACCAGTATCCGTGTCAAGACGCTCAGAGTCTCGACGGTTGTCTCCAGTCGCTATGTCTGCCCGGTAGACACTGCTTGCAACGTCTCGGTCCCTGACCGAGACTTGCGCAGTTTGGCGCGCTTGCGCCGTTCGCGTTTCGTGCGGAGCCCGGTTCCGCGCGTCTTGTTTTGTCCAGGCCCGGCCGTGGCGTGGACAAATCTTTCTTTTGGTCGCCGGCGGGATCACCCCGCGGCCGCACACAATCAAGCCCGGCTTGATTGTGTATCGCTTCGTCGTGCAGCCCGGCTGCACGCGAGCACGCAAGCATTTCCGGTGCGGGACGTTGGCAACCGTCCGCACTGCTCGGAGCGTCGGCTCCCGGAGCCGACGCGCCTCTTTTTCCTCGACGCCTGACGGCGGAGCGTCCTTTGGTGTTAGGACCAATCGCATCAGCTCCCGGAGCTGACGCGCCCAGATTACTGCCTTCAGTGATTCGACACTCTTGTTCAACTTGTGTGTCGACAACTGTCGACACAACCGCGTCACCCTTGACGCTTCGTGAGCCCTTCAAATCCGACCGGATCTGAGCCTTCTGATTCGGCTCACACCTTTCTCTGACGATTCTCTCAGTCGTCAGTGTTCGCGCGGAAAGATCGGAGGCAGCCGCGCCTCGCGCTGCCTCTGCTGGGGGGTCGCATGCACCGCGAGGTGCATGTGCTGCGCCGACGTGGTCATCGCTCTCTGACGCGCCGCTACTCCTGAAGCGCACGATCGTGCGCTTCGCCCAGTCGATCACTGGGTCATGCCGTGCCAGCCACGGCATGCCTAGCACCATATCGAACTTATCGTCTAAGTCAAGCACGATAAGTTCGTCCACGAACTTCTTCTCTTCATACGAGAAGCGTGCGCGTACGACACGCTTCTCGGTCCTACCAACGACACCCGTTGCTAGCCTTACTTCCAACAGACTTCGAGGTAGTTCCACTTCCTCGAAGTCAAGCCTTGCTAGGCTCTGCAGTCGAACAAAATTGTTCGACGCACCACAATCCACTAATGCTCGAAGAGACCTCTCTCTCTCCTTTCTAGATAACCTTCAGGATGACAAGGTTTGGCTTGTCATCTTTCTTCTTGCAGTGAGAGTGACTCTCAGTGGGGGCAGCAGTCTTTGATACAGCGTGTCCGATGTCGACACGCTCGACTGCATCACCAACAGGGGTCCCGCGCCTGCTGGTTGCCTTAGTATTTTGCTTGCCCATGGCGATACCCAGTATCGTCACGTTGGCTCTTGGCCGCGTGCACAGGCGCTATGCACTCACGGGCGTAGTGACCGTTGTTTCCACACTGTTTCCACACTGGAAACAACGGACATTCGTTGATCCACGACGCTGCTGGGATCCAGCAGCCGTCGCACTCGAGAGGCCCATCGGTTCGGGACCTCCCGTCGGCTTCACCACCGGCCGCGGCATCGGCCGTGAGACGTTCGCATGCAGTTTAGCCTGTCGCAGGCTAAACTCTTCCTGCATGGCGGGCGTGATCGCTGCCTCGAGAGTACTTGGGTACTCTCGGAAGATATAGGTCTTCACAGGGCCATCCTTGAGGCCCTTCATGAACGTGACGACCTTTGTCGCCTCGTCTATCGGATTGGTCACGATATTCGAGACCAAGTACCGCGCTCTTTGAGCGTAAGCGTGCACGTCATGCTTACCTTGTTGGAGATCGAGGAACTCAGCCCTCGATCTAAATTCATTTTGCGGGGGCTTAAACGCTTGTCTAAGTTCCTGCTTGAATACTTCGTACGTGCTAAAGCACGTAAGATCAGTGAGTCGGCGTCCATGCGCCCAACTCCTTGCTCGTCCGCCAAGACATGACATGGCGAACGCAACCTTCGACAGCGGGTCGACGATACGTCGAGCCGTAATGGCAGTGTCGACTTCGACAAGCCAACGGAGGAGAGGCTCGCCCTCTCTTCCAACGTAGCTGTTCACGTAGAGTTTCAATGCCTCCACGCGCGGTGTGGACGGGGTCGACACCGTAGCACGAGCAGCGACCTCGCGCTGTTCCTTCATGATGAACCCCAGAGCAACTCCGTGTTGCTCTGTCGGCGATAGCGTACGCAACATCGTCGCAACCGCTGCTTCTCCAATGACTGTTGACTGTCGTTGGAGCGCTTCCCACTCTGGATCCGCCCGGTGGGGACAGTCTTCGCGTGCAACAAGCGTTGCAGCCGCGTTCGGGCTACCAGTGGACATGTTCGTGTCCACTGGCAGGTTCTCAGCCCCGCGTTCGTATTCCATACGAACGTGTTGGTAGTCGGTCGTTGGGCGGACTACAAAGTGCTACCGGGTGTAGTGGGCTTACTTAGCTCGCTACTTTAGCTTACACGTGTGCGCGACGTGTAGGAGGAAGCGTAGGTGTATTTATATTAGATTAATACATAGCCTTGTAAGTATAGTTAAATCTAAATAAAGACTTATTAATAACCTTTTGGTAGAAAATGAGAACTGAATTTGAATGTTAACTTTGGTCTTGCCTCCTAAAACTGATATCTATAAAGAGGGGATCTGCCAACGAGTGGTTGGCAGAATCTCTGTCCTAATGCATGCTCCTAATTGGCAGATATCTATTGCTTTCTGCCAATAGTAGTGCTTCCTACTGTGAATGATGGCCACTCTGCATGTGGCCCACCTGAATGTATCCATTAGTTGCACTAATGTGGAGGTTGACCGAATGTGTAGCCCCGCTACACGTATGACACCTCCCAGTCGAGCGTGATCTTCACCCATGCTCGTGTGGACGTCCCAACTTTGTCCTTGCCGATCCCTTGCACGCCGATCTGCACGTCTCGGCTAGCCTGTCGCTTCAATTTCAGCTTCCGAGCAAACGTCTCGTTGATCGCCGAGATGTTCGCTCCAGTATCCAACAAGATCTTCGTCCATTGGTCGTTCACGGCTCCCATCACGAGCGCTCGCATACGAACTCGGTGGTCGAACTTGGTGCCGACCACCATCCAAGCCACTCGCCTGGGAGCAGCTTCATCGTCTTGGTCATTCCCGTCGCACCTTTTCCTAGCCGAGTCGCACCAGCATTACTTATCATAGCTCGACTCTCTTCTTTCGAGTAGTCGATTTCACCATCAATACCGTCCATTTTACTTCCATCGTTGCCATCCGTCCACACTCTCTCGGGACTTCCTGCCTCGCCGACAAAAGCGAAGATATACTTCGCCTCTGCTACAGGCTCAGCTGACCGTGGCAGCCCGGTTTCGTCCAACCCAGTCAGTGTTGGCGGGCGCCTAGTTTAAATTGCTCGGTGTGTAGAGGTCCTGGAGGTCGTCTGGCAACTTGGATTTGTCAACATTCTCGGTGACAAAGTTGGCCAGTCGTTCGTAGCGCTGGAGCAGTTCGCATCGACCCACATTGTCTACTTGCTGGCCAAATTTGCAGCGCTTGCGACAGAAGTGAACTGAGTGCCCCTGGTCGCCACACGCTGGATACGGTCCATACTGGGGTCGTTCGCGGGAGTCGCTCCTGCGTCCATAGGTAGCTCGGCGATCAGTGAACCGGTTAGCTCGGCTAACGGTATCGTCTGGCTGATTAGCCGAGTTCCCTTGGACAGTCGAGCTCCCTTGAGGTCGAGCCGAGCTGCACTGAGTTCTGGTCAAGTTCTTTTGAGGCCTCGTCGGGTCCTCGCGAGCATTCCTCCCACAGTTCTTCTCATCAGCTAGTCCAGCGTCAATACAATCGTGGTCTGACTCTCCTTCCGAGTCGGAGTAGGCCTCTCGACCGTAGTCACTCTCATCATCGTCATAGTCATGCTGACTCAACCGTCGACTCGGCTGGTACTCCATCCTGTCCTCCTCTTCGTCGTCAGAGGTAGCAGCCACAGTAACTCGGCGATCGCGCACGTCATCTCGTCGGGTTCTCCGATCATCTCGGCGGTAATCACGCCGGTCATCTCGACGGTCGTCTCGGCGCTCACTCCTTCTGCTTTCAGTTAGTCGATTCGACTCGAGGCGTCGCTGCGACTCAGCTCGGCGGTTATCTCGGCTTCGGCTGCCGCTCAGCCGGTCACATTGCCGCTTCCTCTTCTCACCGAGTATCTTCGTGTTTATGATTTTCTCCACCCGCTCGATGTCATCCAGGCGCATCGGGTACAGCAGATCCATGATGTCGTCGTCTCCACAGTTGAGTAAGAAATGCTCCATGTGGTCGGACGAGTCTGCGCCACCCTTCCCGTCCTGGATCGACGCCGTCCTGGCATATCCATTGACCCGGATGAGGAAGTCGCATATTGGCTCGTTCTCCTTTTGCCGAGCCGAGCAGTATCGAGTGCGAGCCGACTGGTCAAACTGCGAGGAGTAGTAATCGAGGAACGCCTCACTGAGTAGGTTCCACTTCCGCTGAGTCTTCTTGGCAGCTGACGATACCAACTCTTCGCAGCTCGGCCGAGACATAACGAGAGGGGTTGGCACCACGAGTCCTGGGGCATTCGTGTTCCCTTCATCTCGTAGATGAAGCGCTTCAGCCATTGGAGGAGTCGTCCGAGCGATAACGCTTGCCCTCGAACTCGGTTATCTTGTCGAGAGATACGTGGGATCGCACCTCGAGGTAGCGGCCTCGTTCCCTTTCAGCTTCATCCAAGCTGATTCGCCGTATGACGTCTTTAGCCGAGTCTTGAGCACTATCCCGGTAGCCTCGGCTATCATTACTATCATCTCCGCCGAGTTCGGCTTCGTCAGCAGCGTCGTAGAACTCGGCGTAGCGAGCACTCCTGCCTTTCAGAGTCTTGGGTGTCTGCATATGAGAATCTTCATAGTATGGGGTCCCTTATGTTGCTCGGAAAACTTCTTTCTTGCCCTTCTTCGTCTCTGGTGTCTTTGGCAGAGGAACTCGGCTGACATCACTTTCAAGCCCTGGGAATTCGGCTGTGCGCCGAGCGATCATCAACCGGCTTCCCACGTGCCGCCCCAGACCGAACGCCAACATCAGCCGTCGTTTCCACTTGAGTAACTCGGCTCCAGTTCGGCTGATCGCCCAGTCGCCCAGTATCAAGCTGTTGGGTCGACCGTTGCATCGGAAGCTCATGGCCTTCAGCAGCAGCACCGTGTCTTCGACGAGCTGGTTAATGTCGGTGCTGTTAACCGGCTGGGTAAACTCAGGGCCGAGCACCGGCCATTTCGCTTGTGTCATTGCCACAGACGCAAACATCATCATCCATTCACTTTTGGGCCGCATTTCTTCGCCGAGTCGAGTCAACACTCGGTTCGCACTCGGCGTGTCTGCGTTCCGTGTCGCTCTGGGTATCAGGGGCGGACGGTCTCTGGAGCGACACCTTGTTCATCATCATCGTCGTCGTCCGCATCATCTTCGAGCTCGGCTGCCAGGCTGCGCCCAACTGGGAGTGGTCTCCCCATTGGGCTAACCTGGAGCGAGAGCTCCGCCACTTTGCCGAGTAGTTCAGCGGTCGTTTTCACGTCACCAACTCAGCTTTCTCTTCCTCATCTCCACCTTCATCATCTTCACCGTCTCCATGACCTCGGGTCGCTTCGTCGTCGAACTAGATACTGCGTGTCTTGTCTACCGTCGCGTCCATGGCCGCCGTCGTAGCCGAGTCCGCCGAGTTCGTCGAGTCGATTCTCGCGCGAGGGGAGCCTACAGCCGTCGCTGGGCTCAATCCACTCGGCGAAGTCGTCACATTGACCATCTTCACTCTTCCCTGCTCGAAACTTGGTACCTACACAAAACAAGCACACCCCTGTTCCCGGGTCGCGGCACCAGTTGTGGTGTTGCAGAACGCACCAATATCGTCAGATGTGGGTATCCGCCCAAACCACAACAACCGCCGAGTCGGGTCGGCGCTTTTTTTGGTCTGCGCAGAGGGTGGCCCACTCGCGGTTCGGCCCATCCGGGACAGTGGGTGTCTCGCCTCGCAGACACCGGCTAACCAAGTTCTGCTCTGTTAATTTTTATTTTCTTGGGGCGGCTATTGGTCCCTTTCCGCTTCCTAAGATTTCCTATACAAATATCAAGTGAAATGGGTGGGTTTGGATCTCGGCCGACCCTTCAGCCGAGTCGTGCTAACTCCGGTTTTGGAACTAAGCAACCCTCCAGCCGAGCCTGCTAAATCCGAATCCGTGCGGCTTAAGTCCAGCTAGTCGAGCTTGTACCGACCTGCTGATATCCTAAGACTTGGGTACATATTCCCCCAACCGTACTTATTCTCGTCTAGCCTAGGTACGTGCGAACTTGGCGTATCCCGACATCACACTCGTCTAGTGTAGGCGCCGCCTCCGTGACGTCTCGTGGCGTTTCCGCCTCGGCTTCGTGCTGCGTCGTCGCCATAGTCACCGCGTCTTCCGCCGCAGGCGCTGCCCCACTCGTTTCAGGACACACCTCGTTCGCAGAAGGGGGATCTTGGACGTCTGGACCGCCCTTCTCTTCGTCATCATCATCTCTTCGTGCCAGTGTATCTTTAGTCCTACGCCTCGTGACGCGCTTGGTTTTTCCGGACTTAGTGGTCGTCTTGGTACGCGTAGGTGTCAGACTCGACATCGTGACGTTCTTCGCCGTCGGGGAACGTCTCGACTCGTTATTGTATCGCTCTTGACTGAATCGCCCCTGTATGGCCACCGTGTGCTGGTCCTCTTATCTTGCCCGGACCGCTGGGCAGATCGTATACTCACGCTGCGGGTTCGATCGTCAACTCAACGCCGTACTGGCCGTAGGAGATCACCGAATCTCCCCCTGCCGGGTCGTCCGTGTTACCACGTCCGCTCCTATTTGATTAGAGCGTTAGCTCAACTTTAGTTAATAAAGCTAGCTACTCAACTCTACACCCGTTCTCGTGCTCGTTCTCGTTTCTCGTTCTCGTTCTCGCTCTCGTTCACGTCCTAGCTTTCGTACACGTTCACGTACACGTACACCAACGGTGCCTCTCGTGATCAGTCCGTCTAACTGTCCCCAGATCCCGTGCTGGCTGTTACTAGGACGACTACAGACCTCAGTGTCCGCCTCCGTTCACGTGCCGCACCGCCTGAAACCGAGCCGACCTCCGCTCACCGATACACGCGTGGTTCCGCGACGCTCCCGTCCTACTCACTCGTCTCACCGTCCGTTCTCAGACGCGTCGTTCGTTTAGACTAGAGCTTCGTTCGGAAGCAACCCTCAAGCCACCCCACACGTCTCAGCCTAACCGTGATTTTTCAAGAGTAAGCCCAACGCCTCCGTATGCGCTGTTGGCTCGCCCCCAAACCGTTCACCCCGATCGTGGTTTCTTTAGAAGTGAGCCCAACGCCTCCGTATGCGCTGTTGGCTCGCCCCCAAACCGTTCTCATATACTACCTCCACGTGGTAGTTCAACACACGCCACCCCGTCAACACTTGGCGCGTGGCGTCGCCGCTCGTTCGCCGCCTGCCTCATCTGGCAGTCTGCCACCTCGGTATTACGCACACGTCCGTCATTGACATGACACTCGTCTTGCGTACTGACGCGACTCGTATTCGCTCGTACCGCCCACCTATTACAGTCACTCATTGCCTCGTGTCGTGAGTTTCCACTTCGAACTCGCCCCCTGATGCCCCCCGACATACACCCTCTGGGTATTCAAAATTAGTCTCGTGTTCGATGTTCAATTTTATACTGGGCATGTCAATGACAACCAGGCTCCCGTTTAATGCATAAAGCCATACATTAATCCCCTGCATAATGTATGGAGGCCTCTCGCCAACGTTGTATGCATTATGTATGGCACTACATTTTACGTGTACATTATTAATGGAGTGGCCAGAGTGCAAGCTGGTAGATTCTATCGTTGGTTTCATGGACTACCTTCTTTCCGACCCTCACCAAGAAGGACATACGGCGGTTGCTTTGCGGCCCGTCCGTCGACCTAGGCGAGTTACCTCACTCTACCACCGGGACGGAGTGACCCACGAAGTCCTCCGACACACACTATCAAATCTCAAGGAACTACGGGTTCTATTTACGCTGATCTCCAATTTCGAATTTCGTGCAGTACTTCGGCTGGACACAAAATGGGGCGTCTACATTTAAAATGCTGTCGCTACATTGAACTTTTAGAGTTCATTGGCCGAGACTTTTAAACTTTTCATAATTTCATCCCCACCACGAGTGAAAACAAGAAGCTGAAGATGTTATTGGAGACCCTGACTCAGATTGAATCGGTCTCATTGAAGTTATAAACGGAAGATGTGAAGTTGTAGGAAGTTCGAGTATTGTTTGATGCATTACTCAAGAAAAATGATAAAAAGCGGTATCTGGGTGTTTGAGTTCAACTGCAACTTCCTGATTGTAGTCCAATGTTATTACGATGGCTATAGGTGCTGGAGGATCGATTGTAGCCAATCCGGGCTTTAAAGCAGCTTGTGAAGAAGATACAACTCGGCAATCAGCACCTCATGAATCACCATGAAAAGCTTGCGCTGCAATCGCTCGTCAGGCGACCCACAAGCTCATCAATATCGACTTCCAGTAACTCAACAAACGAAAGCTTTGCCTCTTCGGTGCTCAAGAAAGCTCGGCTCCAGTCGAAGAAGAGCAGATATGTTCAGGTTGACACGATTCCTCCAACGTCTAATTTGGCTGAGCGTTTGTTCAGTGTCACTCGGGCAACGTATGGTCTGCACTGCCACTCTTTGTTGCCTGTTTCGCTAGAAATAATTCTGTTTCTTAGAACAAACAGGTCTTACAGGGATGCTCAGACACTCCATGAGTTCATTGAGTAAGTTTTTACATTAAACATTAATCCCATTAATGCCCATTATGTATGGGAGCCTCAAATTTTGCCATGTGATTAATGCCATTATCGGGAGCCCTGATGACAAGTAGTTGCGTCAAGGATGACACAAAAACTCTGGACGCTGCGATGGTGAGGTGAAGAATGCACTCCTGTCATCTATTTAAAAAATACAGGTACTGTATCACAAGCAAAACTACCAATAATACATGTAGAACATTGTCAATCTACAAAGCACTGCGCATGTGCCGCACCAGGCCATCATCTTCCACACCCAGCACCCACAGCGCTGTTATTAACTCAATTCTTTTTCTTGGTCGGCGCACTCAAACGTGGCGTTGAGTGCCGAGCAACCCTCCTAATGGGTTGTTGCTCCCGTGCCTAATGGACATCTGCTTGAACGTCGGCACCGGGATCTTTGTCGAGGTCATGCTGCATGGCAATTTTTTGCGTCCTGTTAGTCAAGTTGGCCAGTCGCCATTTGCAGCTTCAAGTACAGTACTAGTACATGTATACTTGCACCGAGTCGGTACACTTATGAGGCATTGCAAGCGTTATATTGGGTTGAAGTTGGCCAATTCGTCTGCTCCGAAAGCGGCATCTGCCGGTACAGAGCACCATTTTCGGGTCTTTGCACTTCAGCTCCGGCGCTCTGTCGATTCATTGTGTGCGAAAACTAATACTGAGCCTGGCTACGAAACAGCGAGGATCGATCCCCCGATTTGAAAAATTATGCTGCCCGAACAATGGTGTGTTGTCAACAGGACCCCACAGCTTTGCGGCGGCTTATCCATGCAACTCAAACAAACAAACTGAAGAAGCAGCCACGTCCTGTTCGTCCCGCTTGGTGGCTCCCCATCACGTTGTTGGCTCTGGGACGCGCGTATGAACAGATGGAACCGCTTTGCTCTCAACTCATGGCTCATTTCAGAATCGAACATCAAGAAGTCAAAACTGAGAGACCGTTTCCCGCGGAAGCTACTTGAAACCACAGATGCGTTCAAGCTACTTCCTGGCACTGCTCCTGATTGTTTGCGCTGCGTGCGTCACAGGTGTCACCATCAATGACGTCGCTAACCAGGCAATCCTAAACGGTGGCAACGCGCACCGGAACCTCAAGGGCAGTGCCACGCTTGATGCCGCGACCGAGGAGCGATTGCCGGCGTTTATCACCAAAATCGCTTCATTTTTCAAGGGTAGCAGCGCTGTCCCCAAGGTGCTGAATAAAAACCCTTCGGTCGCCAAGGTGCTGGAAAAGAATCCTTCGATCGCCAAGAATGTAGAGGCAATGGGCAAGGACGCTGAGCTCCTCAAGAGTCTCAAAAAGAGCCCGTCATTCGACGCACTCAGAAACGCGATCAAGAGCAATCCTAAGGCTGTGAGCACCGAGAAGGTCGAAGAACTCGGTTCATTCCTCACCAGAATCAAGAAGATCGAGCTCGTCGGCGATGTTAAGGGCATGGTGATCGCGTATGGCATCTTGTTCCTGGCAGTGATCGGAATCATTGGCGTCGGTATAGCGATTAGCAACAACGTCAGGAACAGTTATATTCACTAGGTAGAAACACTCGGTGCATGCTAGGGAGTAAAGTGTCTAAATAAACGCATCAGATTAAGTCTAAGATCGATGGGCCTTCGTAAACTACTACAGAGAGGTATATGTGGGCTCGATCGAAACAGCGGCAAGATTGATCCCTTGATACCGGGGCCGCGCCCGAGGCACCGGTATTGAATACGGCATGCGTTTCGGCAGGCGGTCCATGCCCCAGCGGTTCGGTAAGGCCGTTCCGCGTGCGCCTACCGGTTCTTACCGGTTCATCGATTCGGGCTCCCAGAGTTGATAGTGACTACCCGGTAGCCCTCGCCGGCCGGTGGCTGGAAGCGTCGAGCCCAAAGTTGATGCCATGGCGGAGGCTCGAAAATGTGATGCATGTAATATCCATAATAGGGGGGGGGCAAAATTAGAAGATGGCACTAAAAATATCATCATGTCGGCGCTGCCAAAATGACCCAGGTGCTCGGCAAAAACTCACCCCGGTCCAGATATATAAACTGGCCGACCATTTGCCCTGACCATCATTGCGCACTTCGGTCAAAAATTCTAGACTAAAGAGAAATGTGCTGTTGCGGAGGGCGACTCTTCGAGAAATGGTCGGCTATTTCGAAAATGGTCAACCTAAACAGGTGAACCATATCTAGAAGTGTTATGACCACCCGGGACGTCAAAAATATCGTGGTCATTTCAAGTATAAAATCACCACTAAAAATCTAACTTTGACCCCCCTAATAACCCCACCCCTGATCGACTCTGGGTGGATGGGCGGTACTGTATTAACGGAATCCCAGTATTTCAGACCCATTTTGCCCCAGGCCGGAGCATGGCGCCCGTGAGCGCGTACGAGGCCAAGCGCTTGCGCCGCATGGAGGAGAACCGGCGCAAGCTGCAGGAGCTGGCGCTGCCGTCGCTGGGGCCGGCCGCGCCCTCGCGCGCGTCGGGCCAGAAGCGCGCGCGCGCGCGCGAGCCGCCGGAGCCCGCGCGCTCCCCCAAGCGGCGGCGCGAGACGGAGCCGGAGACGCGCGCGCGCGCGCAGCAGCGCAAGGAGCAGCGCAAGGCCGCGAAGAAGGCGCAGAAGAAGCTCGAGAAGCTGCAGGCGAAGCGGCAGGAGAAGCAGCGGCAGAAGCAGCTCGAGAAGGAGAAGCAGCTCGAGCGCGTGCTGCGGCGGCGGGTCCGGGACGAACACCGCGCCAGGAAGCGCGAGGAGGCCCGCGAGCTGCAGCACATGTGGTACCTGGCCAGGCGCGAGCGCAAGCAGCAGCGCGAGGAGGAGGAGCGGCGCAAGGCCGCCGAGAGGTTCCGCAAGCACGCGCACGTCCGCGACTGGCGGCTGCGGCGCAAGCTGCGCGAGCGGGAGGAGCGGGCGTACGCGCGCGCGCAGCGGAGCGAGAAGCGGTGGGAGGAGAGGCTCAAGAAGCAGCTGCAGGAGAGGATCCGGGCGCGGCGGGAGCAGCTGAAGACCCGCAGCGTCATGCGCAGGATCAGGAAGCGGCGCGGGGAGATGCGCCACCAGGCGTGGCTCGAGACCATGGACAGGAAGAGGATCAACCGCCAGCTGATGAGGGAGGAGGATGCCAGGTCCAGGGCGGTGGAGATGGCGCTCAAGCAGGCGGAGGCCGCCAGCGAGAGGGCGAAGCAAGTGCTGGTTGACAACAGGAACGAGTACCCCGTGCGCCGGGTCGTGGGGCTGCCGTACGTGCGCGTTACCGGCGCGCTGCTGAAAAGTAAGCAGGCAACGGCGGCGCTGCCGAGGTTCCTGGACATCGACACAGATGTCTTCCACGCGTTCGCGCTGGGCAAACAGATTCTCCCTGCGAGCAGGGAAGCGGTGATGCAGGCCCTGTGCCCCACTGGGCTCACCCCCGCGTTCGACAAGTCCCTTGATATTCACCTGTGGGGCAACGCCACGGTGCTCTTCATTCCTGCGCTGGAGGGAATGTATCTCGACTTCTTGCTGCAGGAAGCTACCGTCGATGAGGAGGATTTCGCTTTCTTTCGTTGGGTTCGAACGGGGGCTGTCACGCCAGAAATCCTAAGCCGTCTGACCCAAATCGAGAAGGGCGACGAGCGTCTCCGCATCGACGACAACTATTATGACGCCCCGACTCCGATTGGAACGCCCCGGCCCTTGCTGCTCTTCATCCAGTTCCCACAGGTACGTGCTGGCCAATGGAAACCAGTGGCTTTATGGGTCGGTACTACTCATTTATCTCATCGATGTTGGTGATTGCCACTGCCAATACAGGGACCCTATGTCTACTGCGGACGCCTCGGATATCTCGGCCATGTCGGGGTCGTGAACGAATCGCTCCAGATGTATTTCCAACTCCTGGACATCCATGCCATGAACTGGGGGCACCTTCGTGCGCAGCTGGCGTACTGGGAACCATTTGAAACACTATATCAGTTTTTTCCATATGATGTATAAACGCGAGTCCCCAACTATTAATGCGGCCACGACGCCTCAACATGGCTACCACTCGTCCCCGCTGAGGATGAAAAAAGAAAATTTCATTTTCTCAAATCTGGAAAACTATGCGCACTTTCTATATTACCGATTCACGAGAATGTATCCATCAGTTACAGTCTGCAACTACCCTCGGTACCTCGATGATGGACGAGGCTGCAGAGACCGTTAGCGAGTATGAAGCCAAGCGTCAGCGCCGCGTGGAGGAGAACCAACGCATGCTACAGTCTCTCAAGCTACCGATAATGTCTCGGCCCTCGCCCCGCCCACAACCGGTCAAAGCCACTGTGAAGCTAGAGCCCACGAGGAGATCCTCTCGCCAAGAAAAGCGGCGTACAATAGCTGAACAACAAGAACAGAAGCGACTGCTGATTAAAGTGAAAGAGAGAGAAGAGAAAGAAAAGCAAAAAAAGCTTGGAGAGCTGAAGCGGGGGCATAATTTGGTGTTGAAGGAGCAGAAGTTACAGAAGAAGCAGAAAATGCAAATGCAAGAACTCGAGGCGAAAGGAAAAGAAGAAACGAGATTGCAGCAGCTAAAGCTGAGAGAACTGAAAGAGATCAGGCGGGTAGAGGAGCAAGCGCGGGAGCAGAAGAAGAAACTGAGGGAATAGGAACTCAGGAGAAAGCAGCGACTGCGAGAGCAAAATGAGCTGCCGCCGGGGAAGATCGCAGAGCGAAATGCCGAGATCCAACGGTTCATTCAGGAGGAGCTAAACAAGCAGGCAGTTCTTGCCATGAAGACACAACAACTGGAACGCGAACGGCAGATTGGGGCTGTGCAACGAGAAGCAGAGAGAGTGAAGCACGCGGAACAACAGTGTCAGAATCCGATCACAGTTCCAGGTGTGGATGGGAAACATACTGTACAGCACCAGCAACAGTAAAGGATTCAACGGTGGAGGAAATCGAAGGGGCAGGTGATGATTTTCTATTCCAAATCATGCTGTAGAGCTTGAATTGCTGTTCTCAAACTTGGTTTCCGGTCGCAAACACGGCGCTGCTATGGTGCAAGGTTTCGGCTGAAGCAGACGTCAGTAGTTTTTATCCACTGGTAATTGGCATGCTATGAATAAACAGCAACGATTGTCACATCCGGTGTCATCGTGTAGCTCAAATCGGATCGTACATGTAGGGTGAAAAAATACGAGACGAGCGATGATGAAAAGGCGGAGGTATTTCATGCGCGATATCACATACCCCCCCCCTTCATCTCTAGATACAGCTCTAGATGTCATCTCCAAACTAACAAGTGCCGTCTGACTATTTTTCAGCTTCCTTTCTTCTGTGTTGCTTACTCTGTTTTTTGCCGACTTCCTCGACTTATTGCTACAGCTTAAGCTTGTAGCCGGGTCTCCTTAACTGTTTGACAGGCGATGTTTGGTTGGTGTTAAGACCGAAAGTGTTTTCGAGAAAAGCCCAAAACTCGCATGCGGAGCTCTGATTCTGTTGCCGCACTTCCAATAATGCACCTTGCAGTA
The DNA here is from genome assembly GCA_030267785.1 of Phytophthora fragariaefolia. NCBI lineage: Eukaryota > Oomycota > Peronosporomycetes > Peronosporales > Peronosporaceae > Phytophthora > Phytophthora fragariaefolia. The sequence continues at coordinate 14,495 of BSXT01001162.1, forward strand.
GAGCTATTTAGTGACCCCTCCCAGTTACTAATCGTATTAATTGTAATCGGAAAAACTGCGTCTGTCAACGTCAACGATGGCATTTCGAGTTTCATATCGAATCTCTTCCACAACAAAGATTGACACGGATTTGACGAAGTAACACTTTGAATCGGCATCCACAGCCCTGTTCCATGATTCAGTTGCGGCGCAAACTCAAATCATCAAAGCAGATAAGTTATTCCGTTATGCACACTGCTGCGAGCGACAGCTCGCCCGATCTACAGGCAACTTGGGCATTGCCCATTGCTTCTATTGTCCTAATCGCTCTCAGCTCGCGTTCTGTGACTCATCTACAGCTTGGCGGCAGCAGCCTCCGCCTCGCGCTTGAGAATCACCTGGTCCGCCTGGATCGCCGTAATCGCCACCGTCGTCACGATGTCCTTCACCGTCGCTCCGCGGCTAAGGTCGTTCACCGGCTTGCGCAGGCCCTGCAGCATCGGGCCCATCGCAATGCAACCAGTACTCTGCTGCACAGCCTTGTACGTGTTGTTGCCCGTGTTCAGGTCCGGGAAGATCAGCACGTTCGCCTTGCCACCCACCTTCGCGCCAGACGGGATAGCCTTCAGCTTCGTCTTCGCGATCGACGCGTCCACCGCGGCGTCGTACTGGATCGGGCCGTAGATATCCAGGTCCGGACGCAGCTCCTGCGCGATCTTCGTCGCCTCACGAACCTTGTCGATGATCGGGCCCGAATTCGAGTCACCCGTCGCGTACGACAGCAGCGCTACCTTCGGGATCAGCCCGAACGCTTCCGCGCTCTCCGCACTCGTCACCGCGATCTGCGCTAGGTCCTCCGCGCTCGGGTCTGTGTTCACGGCGCAGTCAC
>BSXT01001171.1:0-51081 GCA_030267785.1 Phytophthora fragariaefolia
TAGGAGCATGCATTAGGACAGAGATTCTGCCAACCAGTCGTTGGCAGATCCTCTCTTTATAGATATCAGTTTTAGGAGGCAAGGCCGAAGTTAACATTCAAATTCAGTTCTCATTTCTACCAAAAGGGTTATTAATACTTCTTTATTTAGGTTAACTATACTTACAAGGTTAAGTATACTTAATCTAATATAAATAAACCTACGCTTCCTCCTACACGTTGCGCACACGTGTAAGCTAAAGTAGTGAGCTAAGTAAGCCCACTACAATATCGCCGATAAGCCCATCGCTGGGCACTCCAATTGATGGATTATCAGTAGTACTGATGTACCTTGTACTGAATTTAATTTCAGTACAAGATACATGATGGCGCCGGTGTCGAGAACGTCTGGGCTCATTTATTATCTCGATGGGGCTCAATTTATCGGGAAGTCTGTGTCATTCGGCAGGTACCGCTACGTCGCTCTCCCTACAACATGATGAGATGTTGATGTGATCAGCATCGAGTGAAATTGTCGCGAAACAGCAAGCTGCTACTCCATCTAGTGCGATAGTACATGATGAATGTGACTCAGCGTGTAAAGATGCGGGGGCAGAATATGGATGCCTGCTGAAGCAGCAGTACTGTAAATCCGGGGTGTGGGGCTGGCCATTTCGCAGTGGCTGGCCACAGAGGCACTGCTGTGACGAACAAGCTGCAAACATTTTGGTTTGGGTAGGAAGGAGCAACGCCATTGCGTTTTTCGTGTAGCATAGCTTGCGCTGTGCTAGCACAGTCGGAGTCCCCCCCCCACCCGCACACACACACAACCAAGTTTGTTCTGTGAAGGGATGCATGCTAAGCACCCCAATGATGATATTATTTGTTCATAGGAAGAGCAGTACAAAGCAAGAGTAATCTAAGATGACGCATCCAAGTTTGTAGGTTACTGTCGTGTGAGGCAGCGGAAACTGAGACAACATGGTTGGTACTACTGGGCTAGTTTGCATCATGTGGGGGTTGTCGTTCCTGGTTGAGTGACCCAGGAACGCACTTCAAGAACAAGTCGAGACACTCCTGTGTGCTCTTCCACCATTTCACGATCGCTCGGTGCCCATGGGCGAATGGTACCGTGGTAGTGGTTATGCGCGAGGTGCTGCGTTGCTGCCGCGCACTGCTGTCAGGGTGGGAGGCTGCAGCCACAAGAATTGACTCGCGTGATCAAACTTGTTTAAAGTGTCTTGAGCAACACACCATCACCATCGCTTGCATGTTTGGCTCCTATCACGGCGATGACTGGCCTTAACGCGATGGGACCGTGTGGCACCATTGCGGTTCTTGGGGCAGTAAGCCAAACTACGTTGGAGAATATCTAAACAGCGCAAGAGCAGCATATGACACGACTTCAACAAGGACTTAAAGACATGTACTAACGCAGCAGTCGCTCGGCCAGGCATGCCTATCACGCAAAAAAGAAAGACACGCATGGTGCAATTCATCTTTGGTGATTACGTCTTATGTGCAGATGCGTGGCAATATGCGCGTAGCAAGCTACGTGTGATGTGGTGTGGACCGGCACCAGTAGTGGGAGTGGGGTTCAACGGGGGAGGGGAAGAGCCAGAGTTGGTGACAGGGCAGCGAAAGGAGGCTCAGCCCAGAGCTTCAAGTACTGTATGCCGCGAAATCCCATGACGTGACAGAGGAACTACTATTGCATGCTGCCCATAACACCGGGGGCAGGTGGCGGACTCGCTACTATAAGCGCGATACAGCCGACAGGGAAAACGACACGAGATCATCGTACACTGGCGTGGAACGTGATTAAGAACTCCTGGGAACCAGCGAACATACGTTTGCAAGACGTGCCGACTGCGGTTAAGGCATTTTGTTCGGGAGAAAGGCAAGAGTGCAACCGTGAAGGCAATATCCACCGGACTCCATAGCGCAGGGCTTGGACGACCTGACATGCGCGTTTTTTGGTTTAGCCTAACCGCACCAGCACGAGCGATTTCACTAGTTGCAGTAGCGAAACCAACGATTCGGGCCCTGCAGTGACAGAGCAACTCGATCATTGAAGTAGCAACTAGGACGAGCTAACATGAGTGCAAATACATTCGCTTCTACATTTCCCGTGCGACAGACAACAGGTCAAACAGAACGTGTTGTGTTAGCTGGGTAAATCTACCGTGCCGCAGACCAGGATCGCAGTCCGGGGAGATTCGTGGGTGGGGGTGATCCGATGCTTGGCCTCGGAATGGGCGGAGCGAATAGCCTCGGCCGGGTGGTTCCGTCCTTTCGACTGGTCGGCCCCAATTAGAAATCACTATTTCGGTTCCATAGAACCCCCACTCCCAACGTTCATCAAATCATGGGTGGAAACAGTCCATTACTTCAATCAATTCGTTCTGGAAAGTGTTTACGTAGATCCTGTATATCTCAACGTTATTTAGAGGAGGACAAGTGACTAGAACCCCAAAATGCAACCTTCGTACAACCGATCTGCTCCAGCACATGAATTGAGTGCGAACCAACTGTGGTGGAGCGGGATCAGTGAAATTGCTGTCACGATCCGAGCTCTCACACAGGTGGCCCAGACAGTCGGCTACGGAGGGGGTGCTTACATCGCCCGAGGGGGGGAGGGGCTGAGGGTCTTCTCACTTTGTGTATCAGTCGGCGGGTGCCTTCCGTTGATATATGGGTAGATGTCGGTTGATCTGGTTGGAACCGTGTGAGTGGTATGAGGGATGGGGGGCAGCCACCCGGATACGAATAGCGTCGCCTATGTAAAATCGACAGTTCAACAAATGTTTGCAGAGGTGCTCAACAATAGACTGGTGATGATATGGATTGACGACCTTCCGGAATACTAGGATAGTGGTAACATGGCGTTGCTAGCACTGCTGAAGAGAGTGTTGAAAATTTGTTCGGGGATTGGTTTGAAGCCAAACCAGAAGAAATGCCCGTTCTAGTTGCGAGATGCCTGTGGTGTGGCAGAGTTGTTTCGGGGATGTGCGTGCGCCATGACTCAAAGCGCCTTGACGCGCTCACGAACTTACGACCGCCAAAGCCTGATCAACACCTCCAGCAATTCTTGTGTGCCCTTAATTGGATTTAGACGCCAATTCCCGGCATTCAATAAATTGGCCCAATCGCTCACAGTCCTCATGGAGAAGGTGTATATTCGCACAGGGAGTGTAAGAAAAGCCAAGTCAGGAACGTTCTACTGAGTGAAGCTCATCATACTGTTCACTTAACGATATAAAAGCTTTCACTGGCGAGACTTTGTTAATCGCAGCATTTCATCGCTGTTCACTAGCATCTTTAAACACTAACAAACACTTGGCTGGGTGTGGATATGCCAATTGTAATGCATGTTGTGAGGCTTCCTTGCCGCGATCTAAACCTGCACCTTCATGCGACTCCAACCAACATTGGCTGATGATAAGTGGAAGTTTTACGGGGAGCTCGACGGTGGGTGAATGTGGAGATTGAGGCTTAATCCCGCTATCGCGAATAGCCAGAAACCTTGAAAAAAGGCGAGAGAAGTACCTCGATGAATCCCGAAGTCTCTCGAAAACGACCTCCAAGATGGGTATGGGCCACACAATTTGCTCCGTACAACCGTTAGGTATCCGTACACCCACAGTCATCCGATGGTCGTTCGAATCTACTTTGGGCACGGTGCGCGGCGGCGAGCACCATCTACTGGCCGGGTTCCGATAGCACCGCTCTATAGCAATCAGTTCCTCACATGTTAAATCTTAAGTCCTGTTTCACTTGACCGCTCACCGATATTAGCATGTTGCCGATCACCATCACCGCGCCAGCACCAGGTATATTCAGTTGAGTTAGACAGGTGCCATTATCAGACAGACCTTTCGGAAATGCCGTTGTCACTATTGACACCTCAGCAGCGCTATCCGGTGTAATCCTGATTTTAACTTCTTCCATTACCACGCACGGTATTGCAGCCAAGATATACGTCGACCTTTTGTTCTCTGAAACCACTGCCAAACCCGGCATATCAGCGTTCCGGTCGGTGCTCTTTTCGTAGAGCTCTTTTGCTTCATCGGCATATCAACATCCGGAGAATTTAAAGTAGTTTTTGTCTTGCTTCGCCTGTGTTGCGCGTGCTTCTCCCTTTTTGCTATTATCTATCGGCTTTTGTAGCGAATTATTGTTCTTCTCATTTGCACGAGATAGATAAGCAGGTCCAGCAACTCTCTTATTCTACTGTAAATTGTGACATGGGATTGATTTACGTTTCCTGCATACCCTGACTGCTGCTGAACCGAGATATGGTTTCTAATCTCATAAACCCCTCCGTTTCCTGGTTTGACTACTTCAAAAAGGTCTGGATATTGGATTTAGCCTGCTTGTACGCCTGTCGGTCTAGCTAATCCTTGATAGCAGCCTTGAATGCAGGCGGTTGGAGGACTTCAACCAAGAAGCTGGTCACCTTTGTAAGGTCCTCTTGGGCCACGTCCCCCATGTTCAATTGATTCAGAATCTTGTAGAAGTCGGCCATTAACCGAGGGGTCCTAGACTCCGCGTCTAGTAGAGTGGTGTTCATGCACTAAGACTTGACATCTTTATCCAGCGTTTTATACGTCGCGTTGCCCAGCACAAGTGCTGATAATCTCTCCACCCCAACTCTGTCACATCTTTCGCGTCCTCGAACAGCTCGAAATGGCAAATTTCGCATTATTTCCCCCTGATCAATGCAGACACTCGGTGGCATGACCAAAAACTTCATATGTGTTCCCTGATTCAACGTCTCGTGTAAATAGCGTAACTGTGCGTGATCTAACTCTTCTCCTTCTTAGAGCTATATCGGTAAACGCGTGGGACGGGAAGGTTAGCACCTGCCGTTACGGTGACAGCAGCCGTCTCCATAGGCCGTTGATAGTCGACGGCGCGGACCTGGCTCTTAAGCGCCCTAACGGGCTTGCATATGAGGCTGCACGGCCTCAGCCAAATCCTGAAGCTGCTACCCCTGGAAACCAACTGTCTCCTCGGCAGCTTTCAGCAGTTGGTACTGCTCGTCGAGGTTCTGCCGATGTTCGTCAATGTCGTCGCATTTTGTGCTGCTGCACAAGCAGGTCGGACTAGCGATAGTGCTGCGCCTGCAAGCACTCGGAACTCTGCGGAGCAAGGTGGCATTTGCTGGTGCTGTGCTTTGTCTTGTTCTCTATTGCACCGCGGCCGAGTGGTAGGCCAACTTGACGTCCCGTTTCACTTCCTTAGCTCTGGATTACAGCTGTTCGTGGTGTCATTTCCTGGGGAGGCACGTCCTGATCGTTGAGCGGTGGCAGCGGCGGATATGTAGCTATCGGCATCCCACCACCAGAGTGGGGAACCGAAGCCTCATTAGCGACTTCCCTGGAGCGACTCCCCAGCCAAATAATTATTGAGTGTTTGTCGCTCAGCAAATGTAAAAGCGAATGTATTTGCTCTCTTGGCTGGTTCTTCCAAGTTCCTACTTCAATATCCGAGTTGCTCTTTCAGTGCAGAACCCGAATGGCCGTTGGTTTCGCAACTCCAACTAGTAAAGCCGCTCGTGCTGGTGTACAGACAACGACAGAAAAAGCCCCGTAACGAAAAATCCGCCACCACCATCACCATCATGGATACATTATCCTAAAGCCTATCTTTAATCAGTACGCTTTCATTATATTTTATCCAATCACGGTGTGGCGTGTATCTAATATTATCCAGTCGAACAGCAAAGATTATGGAAAAAAGCTTTTCGCGCCAATTCGGCGACAAGCGCGTCAACTTCGCGACGGCCGCACCAACTGCACGGCGAATTCAACTCTCCGAAGTAATTTTTCTGCCAAGGCGTGCATGACCGCAACACCAAGGTCCTCCAAGCAGCGCACGTGCCATATACAGCAGAAGCGCGTCACGCGGTACCAAGCCTGCTGCCGACTTCCTGGGCTATCCGCCCCGTACTGTACAGGATTGGTCAGCTCAGCGAGACGCTATTTTCGACTTCAAGGGAGCCCAAGCGAGCAAGACGCTTAAAAGTCAAGGCCCCAAGGAGATTATCCCATTCGCTCACGGACTTTTGACGTTCATGAAGGATATGAGGCGCGACGAAGTGGTGCGCTTAATATTGTTTCGTTTTACGTCGCCGGCGTTGGTTTAACAATTATATGTCAGGCAAGAAAAGTTTAATTTCGGCGGACAATGCAATCATGCGCTTGCTCCAGCGCTTTTCCAAACGGTAAGCAATCCCTACATTGTTTTGTTTGAACACTTATTCTAATATTTGTTTTTTAGCCATGGTTTTACAGTTCAGGTCGCCCAGCATACGAAAAAGCTATCAGCAGATCTGGACGAAACTCATGTGAAGTTTGCGGTTGAATTTTGGGAAAAACACGAAAGCAGTTTAACGGAGTCAACTATCTTCAACTTCGACGAGACTGCCATATATTATGACACGCCACTAAAGCATACTTTGGCGGAGCAAGCACGCAAGGGATCTGCCAAGGTGAAGTATACTGAGAAGCACTCGGCGAGGTTAACTGCTGTGCTCACTGTTCGAGCCGATGGTGCGTTTCTGAGACTCGTTTTTGACGATTGTTGTGCTAATTGTGATATTGATTTTTATTTCATTATTTAGGTAAGATATTGCCTATCCTTTATATCGTTAAAGGGATGCCAGGCGCGTCCATCGAGAAGGAGAAGCTGCCTAACTATCCGCAGGGCCAAGGACATGTTTACTGCGTCCAAGAAAACGGCCGGATGGATAGCAGAGTATGGAGCATATATGCGAAAGAGCTGCTCAAGTTTGAAAATGATGCTCCTTCTGTCCTTCTTGACGACATCTCTCTGATTGTCACGAGTAGGAGGAAGGACAAAGGGTTATCAAGAGAGAGACTAATGCTACCGTGTGCCCACTGCCTGCGAACAGCACGGCGGTTTGCCAGCCCCTTGATGTTGGAGTCATGGGCCTGCTAAAAAAGACACTACGGGCGCTGTGGCTAACAGACTACCGCAAAGACTACGGTACCGCCACCGAAAAGCGCCTCATTTTAATTAAACACACCATTCAAGCATGGGCACTGATCGATTCCAAGACTGTTGCTAGTAGCTTTGAAAAGGTCATCCCAAGACACCCAGTAGTTGAAGTTTAACATTCAATAAAACTGTATTGTTATTACGTCTACTACGCTTTTTTGTAAAAGTTAACCTAAAAATACATTAAATGAATGTTAGCCTATCCAATTCGCGTATTATGTCACGTCCGTTTCTCTATGTCCTAATTTGTCAGAGTGACAAACCCGAATGCCAGGAAGTCGACGCGGCTTTTATCGTGGTTGTCTGAAGGTGGACGAAACCCCGGGTACAGCTGCGCGTTGTAGTTTCAGCTGCAATAGTCCCCATCAGTCTGTACCGATTATGAGTGGGGAAAACATTGTTTTCTTCGTAGGTTCATCCATCATTCACTTTGGTTGGGAAACTTTACAGCTTGGGAGGGAGTGATCCACTTGTTGTCGACTAGATAAAGCAAGACTGAGATTGATTTGGGAGTTAGCCGTAAGCACTGACAGCTTCATTTGTTAGGCGTCTCCCAGCGTAGACGCAACAATAGCAAGCACGCAGCCCGGTCTCTCGATCTCTCTTTCCATTCTACTTGACATCGTACACTTCCAACAGGTTAGGAGCCCAAATGCAAGTTGAGCAAGGTCGCGCAAGGACCGGCTCCGACAACAGAGGGAGAGCACCGCTGTCGTCCGTGAAAGAGGCGCCTGCAACCCTGGCGACGTTGAGGCACCGGCCACCGAGGGCAAAGAATCGTCGGAGCTGCTGAAGCTGCTCCGTGGCGTAAACGTGTGACTGGACAAACTAGAACAGACCCAGGCCAAGCTCGAGCAGCGCCTGGGGTCGCTCAAGAAGGACCCCAAGTCCTTGGTGGACACGAGCCTGTTCGCGTCGGCCCAGCGCCGCGGGTCCAGGATGCACATTGACTCCTTGAGTGGCACGCCGCACACTCAGACGCCCCGCAGGCCGACAAAACCCCCGCAGTACTTCGGCCTGCTATACGCGGACGTCGGGGTCCTCGAGCCGACGTACGGCATGTCGGAGTTGCAGAGGCTCTATGTGGTGGAGCATGCCGCCCAAGCTGGCCAACGAGTGTAGCAGTCATCAACGGCGCCTGGGTCGTCACCTCGGCCCGATCCTCATCCACAAGTCGCTCCCCCGCAGTACTCGTATCAGCCGCAGAACCTTGGTGGTGCGTTCCGATACCCGGACGCCTGCCAGAAGAAGCTGGCAATCTGTCCGTTCAACGGCATGGAGCTGTACGTCGGGTTGGGCTCCGGCTTCTTAGACTGGGGCATTCGAGCGGCAGGTGGCGCTCGGCCAGTCGGCGTGCGGCTTCCCATGGTCGGAGGACGTGAAGGTAGACCTGCTCGGCTACTACCTGCCAGGTACGGCCGAGAGGTACTACAACAAGCAGGTGGACATGGTGGCACCAGTTGCCCACGCTGCAGTACGTGATGGCGCGGATGTTGGACGTGTTCAAGACCAACATCACGCTCGCCCAAGCCATGAAGCTGATCAGCAAGCGGGGCAAGGTGACACTGCGCGCGTCACTGCGTGTGGGGAGCAGCAAGTGGCGAACCTCAACAACGTTTACTTCGCCAAGGACGATGTCCAATACCTGATCTCCTACGCGTTGCTCGACAAGGAGGGCTTCAAGCTCGCCCAGCGCTCCGGACGACGCGTCGTCGCGGCCGAGAACGGAGACGCGTGGCGCGACGTTAAAATGCGATACAATGTGTTAGTTGCGCCTGTCACGGCGGCGACGAGACATGAGTCACCATCGGACGTGATCATGGCGGTGTAGAACCAGAAGGTCAGGGAGTCGCCGGAGGTGTCGGGAGACGTGCAGCAAGGCACGTTACTGGACTTTTACAAACGGCTGGGTCACCTCACCTATGATGCGGTGGAGCTGCTAGCCAAGGACCGAGTTCGGGCATCTCCCTGGCCGACCGCAAACGTGTAGACTGCCTACATGCCCCGAGGGTACGTGGACTAAGAACCGGCTGTCCATGAAGGACACCTGCGCCCACTCGCCCATCGGCAGGGTGGTGGGAGTCATCTGCTCCGACTTGAAGGGACCGATGACACCCAAGAACCGCTTGGACAACCGCTACATGATCACCTTCGTCGACTTCAAGTCGAACTACTGTCGCGTGTTCCTGGCGCGCACCAAGGACATAGCGGCAAAGTTGTTTGAGCATTTCCTTGTGTTCTTCGAGAGAGACTTCGACTGTAAGGTCCACGTTCGGCGTACCGACTCCGGAGGAGAGTACGAGAAGGTGGACCTATTCGGCAAGCGCACGGGTGTCACTTGGTAGCGCAGCGAGGCAAGGATCCGGTCCAACAACGGCAAGGTCGAGCGCATGCACCGCGCCATCATGAACATGGCGCGGTGCATGATCTTCGCGTGCGGGCTTCCGCTGAGGTTCTGGGGCGAAGCGGTTCAGTACGCCGCCTACTTCCTGAACCGCGCCCCCACCAACGCCAACCCAGGGCGCGCGTCGCCGCTGAAGGTCCCGACGGGCAAGACACCGCCGCTTGACGAGATTGTGGTGTTCGACACGCCGTGTACCGTGTACCGCGACCCGCGCAAGAAGAACTTCACGCAGCGCGCGCAGACAGCCATGATCGTGGGCGTGGGTGAAGAGACCAAGGGATACCGCGTGTACCTCCCCAAGGACAGGGTGGTAGTGACGTCGGAGCACGTCAAGAACATCGAGTCGCTCAACAAGGAGCAGAACCTGCAGGTAAAGGGACTCTATCTGCAGGGCGATGAAACACTCAAAGGCGACGATACGCCAGAGAGCGAGAATCGCACGTCGGGGGACACGCCCATGAACGTAAGCGGCACGAAGAAGTGCACGGCGTCCAAGAAGAAGAATCCGTGGTCGCGTGAGCGCCACGTGACACATTCCATGATCAAGAGGCCGAACGCGAGCCGGACGAGTCCGGGCAGCCGCAAGTACCGCGCCCCGACGTGGTGAACAACGTCTCCGAGTACGACCCCAAGTCGTACCGGGAGGCCATGCGCAGCAAGCACAAGGACAAGTGGCTTGCTGTGATGGCCGATGAGCTGTGTGCTCAGGAGGACAACGGGGTGTGGCGAATCATTCGCAAACCCGAGGGTGCCTAAGTGCTCTACACCAAGTGGGTCTACAAGGCCAAGATGGATGCAGAGGGCGCCATCGAGCGACTAAAAGCGCGCCTTATTGCCTGTGGGAACGAGCAGCAGTTCGGCGTGGTCTATAGCGTGACCTTCTCGCTGGTCATCGAGATGACCAGCCTGAAGTTGATCTTTGCGCTCGCTCGGAAGTGGCGTGTTCCAGATAAACACGGCGACGTGCCGAACGCCTATGTGAAGGCGATCAAGGAGGCTGACCTGGACATATATCTTCGCATCCCGCATGGGATGGTGGTTCCGATGGAGCTGAGGCGTTCACTCGGTGTGTCTAGCGACAACGAGCTGGTGCTGGAGCTGGAGAAGGTATTGTACGGCCTAAAGCAAGCCGGGCTTCTCCGGAATCAGCTACTTCACCAGAAGCTGATGGGTCTCGGGTTCTCGCAAAGCCTCACGAACATGTGCGTCTACTATCGACGTCTCCAAGGCACTGTGCTGGTGGTCGGCGTATACGACGACGACCTCCTGGTCACGGGCACGCGGCAGGAGGCCGTCGACGCGTACGTCAGCGAGCTCAAGGAGCTTGCGATCAAGGCCTTGGGCCCAGCCAGCGAGTTCCTGGGCATGCGCGTGATTACGATTCTGAGGCAGGCTATGATCTGGATCAAGAGATCGCGATCGAAGAAATGCTGCGGGAACACGGCATGGCATCCGTGCACGGCGTGCGCACGCCCATAGGTGCGGAGTCTAACGGGGCGACGAGACGACGAACGTGCTGCTGCCCCTCACCGGCAGCGACAATGAGATCACGATCCGTAAGTTTCAGTCCCTTGTGGTCAGCCTCATGTGGGTGCCGCGTTGCACGCGCCCCGACATCGCGTACGCGGTGCGCAAGGCGTCGCGACGCACCCACCGCCCCACGATGTCAGACTGGAAGCTTGGAAAGCGGGTCGCACGATACCTCGCGGGCTCTATGTGACTGCGCTTAAGCATGAAGGGCAACTGCCCGTTGGAGGAGCCGCTGAACGTTGTCGCGTATAGCAACGCGGACTTAGCCGCCGACAAGGCCGACAGGAAGTCCGTCACAGGCTGGCTGCTCATTGTCGACGGGGTGCCCGTATCCTGGACCTGCCGAAAGCAAACTGGGGTCAGCCTCTCCACCATGGAGGCGGAGTACCCCGCAGCCTTGGTGATGGCCACCGAGTTGCTGGGGATGCGTGAGTTGCTCGGCGAGCTGGGCGTCGCGTTCAACAGCCCGTTGTCGCTGCGTGTGGACAATCAGGCTGCACTCAAGCAGCTCAGCGGAGAAGGATCGTCATCTAAGGCCAAGCACATCGACGTTTAGGATGACGTTCGTATGCTCCTACACAACCCGCGGTGTGTTGAAGCCGGAATACCTGCAGGGAGAGGAGATGCCCGCGGACATCCTCACGAAGGCTCTGGAGGCGCCAAGGTTGGCCGAACTGCGAACGATCGTCGGGCTGCACTGAAGCGCGCGGCAGACCAGCACTGGCGACGAGGAGGAGTGTTAAAATCCAGGACCTAGCATCCGGACCCTGGGAATGCGCCGACCAGTTTGCGGTCTTGGATGGCGTTCGTGGGTAAGGATAGGTAGGGATAAACAGCCAATCGGTCTCTCAATCTTACTTTCCATTCTACTTTACAACGTGCACTTCCAACAATGTCACCTTGGCAACTCTGACTGTCTCGGTACCGTTACGGTAACACCATCTCTGACAAAGTGAATTTCGATTTTTCGCACTGGGTCGATCAGCGATCATTACATGGGAAATGGTGATCGTAAATTATTAGAAAATTCATCCATGTTTCTGCCTCCCCCCAGGAATCGTTGCTGTTCTATGTGCGTCAAACATCGAATTTACGATTGGCTGTACATATTAATGTTCGGAAGCTGGTCAAAACGAGTTCTGAGGGTGTATAAGGCACTGAAGAATTCATCGAAGATAGTGAGGTCACAGTGACCACATCTAGGAGTTCGCACTCCGTCAGTACAATACACATTATCCGCTGGGTGGCTATTAAATAATGTGAATGAGAGAGCCGCAGCTCTGGAAGCGAAGAAATTGCGAGTTTTCGATCATTTCCACCAGGAGTTTCTTCATTTCGAGGATTTCGCCATCACTTTTTTTCGCCATCAAATCTCACAAGTTGAACTTTCAAACTCCGAAGCCAAGAGCCACTAACTCAGCTTGGAGCTCGCCATGACCGACGCGCAGATCCCCGTGATCTCGCTGGACGACCCGAGCCAGGGCGCGAAGCTGGCGGACGCCTTCGCGCGCTTCGGCTGCTGCTACCTCACGGGCCACGGCGTCTCGGAGGCGCTGTCCGCGCGCATGATGCAGAGCGCCGAGTCGTTCTGCGCGCTGCGCGACGAGACCAAGGCCGCCATCCCCGCGGTGCAGGAGAAGGGCTTCACGCGCGGCTACATCGGAGTGGGCAAGGAGAGCGGCAGCGCCGAGCGCGTGGAGGTCAAGGAGGCCTTTTCCTACGGCTACGAGTGGCCGGAGAACAAGAGCTCGTTCGCCAACGGGCTGCAGGGCCCCAACGTCTGGCCCAAGGCGGAGGACTGGCCGCTGAGCAGCCGGCAGGTGCTCAACGAGTTTTACCAGAAGATGACGGCGGCCTCGCGGGCTGTGGCGCGCAGCCTGTCCGAGAGTCTGTACGGCTCGGCTGCGTTTCTCGACGACTACTGCCACGAAGGAGAGACCATCTCGCTCATGCGCATGTTCCACTACTTCCCGTACGAGCGGTACGCCAGCTTGATGGGCGGCAAGGACAGTCTGCCCGACAACTTCCAGGAGTTCATCGGCTCGAGCCCACACACGGACTGGGGCTTCCTCACGCTCATCTTGCAAGACCCCGTGGGAGGGCTGCAGGTTTTCCACAACGACAAGTGGGTGGACGTCCCCTATGTGCCTGGCACCCTTGTAGCCAACGCTGGTGACTACTTGTCGCTGCTTACAGCCGGCAAGTGTTTGTCACCTGTACACCGCGTGGTGGCAGATAAGCGTGAGCGCTACTCGCTCGTGTTTTTCTACTACCCAGACTTTGACGCTGTGATTCCGTCAGTGAGCGACGTTAAGGATCTGCGCATCGGTGGCGATGCTCGCACCACCAGTGATAACAAACCGTTTAACAATCTGCTGGATGGAACCGTGCGCAAAATTGACGGGTGCTTTGGAGAGTACATCCTGGACAAGTGGGCTGGTGTCCAGCGCTAGTATCTGTACCAACGCTAAGAGTAGAACGCTTTTCGTGCTTATGATTAATGGCTTGAAAGTTGTTATTGTGCACTCAGTTAAATCCCCACAACAACCACTAGGTTATGCAAAAGTGTTCACTTCAGTTGAATCGGTTTGTATGGATGCTTTGATTCTGTGCCACCCACGTGAGGGAAGCGTTGGCTCGCGCAATCTCGCTATAATGAACACCACTGCTACTTTTCTCAATCGATGTAAGTACTATAAGGCGCAAGAGCAATATTTATGTATCGGATTTATCCCAGAATACACCATTAGTCTAAACATTATCTCCAGTTCTGCACAGCGCATAGGCTTCCCGCAAATTTACTGCTTCATGTTCAAGCAATGCTGCATGCAATTCCCAACCTGATGTCAAAGATTCTGGGATTGCAGTCAAATTGGGAGCAATAGTGAATTATCAATGGAGCGTTTACTTTTTGACCTCCTGACTCATGACTACTACTGTATGAAGTTCATAGTAGTATGAACGAGTCTCGAAAACCCGAGTTTTTACTTGGTGTTCCACCTACCGTGAAGCTATCGAATCGTCCAGGTCCACGAGTCACAGTTGCAATGTGTATCCGACTGACATCAAGACTATCATGAACAAAACTACTAACACAATAACCAAACACCAATACTATATGTTGCATATATTCAATTTACTCACTGTTTTTGCTGTTCCGAAGAACTTGGGTTTGAGTCTTTTTCGTAATTAAATAGACCGCTTACCCGGGGGGCATGGAGTCTTTGCCTTCACAACATGCACAGCGGTCTTCGGCACCGGAGAGACGGCAACACCCAAAGAGGCTTCAAGTTCCTTTGCACTCAGAACACTTGGCGCGTGCGGGACTTGCATGGTCGCCTTGTTTGCTTGAGGGCGAGGTTGACTCCGACCGTTGTTTTGGTTGTGCGTCACACCACCGTTGTTGTGAGGAACACGGCCTGATGTACTCGGTCGCGAGCTGACGCCCGAGTCACATGACTCGCGGTTGCTTTTGCCAAAGTCCTGCGTCCAATAGTGCTTGTATGCGCCACGTCCGTTGAAAGCGTACGAGGCACCAAGCATGTTGTAGTCACCCAAGATATTCGCGCGGTGCTCAGGCGACATCATCCATGCGTCCATGACAGAATTGACGTCTACCTGGCCAGCAGCAACATTTTCGCCTGCAGTGTTCCACACGTACCCAGAGTCCGTGATACGCTTCTCCATAGTTGATCCATCCGTTCCACCGTGAGCCATGTAATCGTGATCAGCCATGTCGTCGGAATGACGCTGGGATGAGGACTGCAACTTTTAGTTCGCACAGACGGGAGGAAGGCCTACAGCTGCACGCTCCTTATTGACACGCGCCACCATGGCAGGAAGGTAGTCGCTTGGCTGCCGGTAGGTAGCAGCGAGGTTGCGCTGCACTTGACGCAAGTTTGCAGCATCGGAGAGACTGCTGGAAGCTGCGACAGCAATAACTAGGAGCGCGAGCGAAGTTGGTGAGATGGCCATGATGTATGCAATAATAAGTGGTTGATGCTGGAGTGGAAGTTGGATAATGGAAATGTGACTTCGATATTAGCATGTTTGGTGCCGATTCATGGCGTCGTGTGTGATGCCAGTATGGTACCGGTATGGACACCTGTAGGAACCACATGGAGATCGCCATTCTCGTTCGTTTGTCTGATCTATCGGTGCGTGGGTGCCCCAACGAGAGCATGGCCACAAATGCGCGCCAGATGTATCGATTGGAGCCACGTGGGGCGAACGAAAATCTCCCACGGATCTTGTAGCGACCCGCGCTCACATGTTATTAAACCTCTTTCTATCCAAACAATGCGAAGGTTGGCTACAATGATTTTCGTATGGTAACGCTGGGCATATGCAAGTTTCAGCAGTTGGCTTTCTTATCAAAATGTGCCCGTACGAGCAACGATAATCTTGTGCAACGGCAATTCGTAACTTTTTGTGATTCGAATAAATGCAGCAGAGTGTACATGTATTGGTAGTACCAATTTGGTACTACTGTTCGATTCCCAATATTGCCTTGCTAACGTTATAAGCAGCCATCGAAAACTAACGGAACGCTCGGTTCTTGAGATTGGGCATTTTAGATGAAGCGTACGATTTCTACATGTGTATTTCAGCTATAAATTAAATTTGATCCAAAACTTAGAAGAGTATGGTAGTTTAAAAAAATAGTTCCATACGAGAGGTGACTAAGGCATTATGATAAATATATTGAGTTGTTGGCTATCTAGAGCTAGCGACGAGAATTTAAATCAATTAGGAAACTAACGGCCAAGTGTGCAGTGTAGGTAGGTGGTTCAGTAGAAGCTACTTATTCGAATCGTGTTCGCTTCCATGTGGACGACCCACTGCAATCCATGAGCTCCGGTACTTCAATTCCAATCGCGTCGCTTGCGCTAGGGCTTGCCATGCCGTCCCATTCACTACTTGCATTAGGAGATTCATTGTCACGCGGTCGCTTGACACGCAAACCCCAGCTTTGACGCTGCTTCTCAATCTGCCTTGGATGCGGCGGGAAGTCCACTCCATAAAATTTGCCTCCGCAGAGAATCTGCTGAACTCCCTTCTTGAATTGTTCAGGGTTTTGATGGAGCTGCTCTCCTGCAACAGGGTTGAGAACGTAGTCGACACCTGGCTCCAGGAAGATTAACTGGGAGAAGACAGAGATAAATTATGACATGCACATTGGTCATCTTATAAATTCCAGCACAATGCCAACTAGAAGTGATCTCACCTGCAATCCGAGCAAGACCGTGTTGATACTGAGCACAGGGCGCCAGTCCTTGCCCAGGATCGGCATCATTACCTTGCCTGTTGCCATGTCGATATTGGGATGCCATACTCTGCGCACACCAAACCAGCAAGAACTCGTAAGCTCACAGTTCCATCACCGACAACCAGATCGCCAGCACAGCTTACCTTGTAAGGCATCTCACACTAGGAGCTGCATAATGCGACCGATGCCAAAGCCAGAGACAAATTACACACATATATCAGCCCCCAAAACATGTTTACTCGTCAAAATTGCTGAAATCTCGCCGAAATTGCGGTACTTACCGTGGAACGGGTACGTCTTCGGGATCTCCACGAAGAAGGTGAAGTCCCCGTTGGCGAACGGCCCCGACACGTCTGCGATGGAGATCGTGAAGATCAGCTGCAGCATATTGTCGGCTCCGTCGGGAAAGTCCACGCGCGTTTTGGCTTGGCTGCAGGTGAACTTGGCCTTGGACAGCTGCAACAGCAGCAACAACAGCAACATCCGCGCAGGTTAGTCGCTTCCCCTCAGCTGCTTCCGCCGCCTCTACGAGTGCGCACCTCATTCACATCTTTCCGCACGCGCAGCGCCGCGAAGTCCGAGCGCATGTACATGCTGGGCGCGCGCGCAGCAGGCTGCTCCGCCAGCGTGGCTGCCGGTGTCCAGGAGCTTCCTGGAACGTCTCTGCTGCGGCTGCTTCTGGGCGCTTTTCGGCCAGGAGAGCGCGCGCGCTGTGAGCTCTGCCCCGTGCGCTTCCTGCCTCGTTGCTGCCGCTCGTATAGTTGCCCGCAGGACGCGTGAACTGGCGCTGGCTCGTAGCTTCCCCGTGCTGCTGCGGTCACACGACTGTGCTTAAGGGCGGCAGCTTTTGGGCAAAACTGCAGAAGCCGTATTTGATTGGTCGATATTATAGAACCTTTTTGTCCAATAGTAGTGGCGGTCCGCCAGCCCCAGTGTTCAACTTGATACCGTTGCTCGGAAGGAAGCCCGCCCGCCCCATGCCGCCCAACGCGGGAGACGCGGCGGCCGCCAACGAGCGCAGCCGGCCGCTGCTGCACTACCGGGACCTGGGCCTGGGCACGCAGAACCGCAAGGTGCGCTTCACCTGCGTGCACGCGTCCGAGAACTTCCTCGCCTGCGGGTGCGTACGGGGCGGTATCCCCTATTCTGCGCTCGAGTGCGCACAAGAGTGATGGTCACCAACCTTATTTGGGCACTGATTCGAGTGCGCACAAGAGTGATGGTCGCCAACACTGACTCGAGTGCGCACAAGAGTGATGACCATTTCATTTGGGCACTGACTCGAGTGCGCACAAGAGTGATGATCATTTGGGGACTGACTCGGTTCCGCACTCGGCATTCCGCATTCTTCCCCGCAGCGCCAACAATGGCAGCGTGTACCTGTACGCGACGTCGGCACTGAGCCGCGGCGAGGGCGACGGCCGCGCCAAGTACCATCTGGTCAAGATGATCTCGCCGCCCAGCAATGACCGCGTGGCCGTCACGTGCCTCAGCATCTGCCCGCTGCAGAAGCGCCTCGTGGTGGGCACCATGCGCGGGGTGGTGTACGCCATCCAACTGTCGGACTACCACAAGATCGGCGAGAAGGTCGAGTTCTCGCACGACTTCCACGCCGGCTTCCCCGTCACCTGCTTCCTGTGGGACAAGCGCGGCACGCGGCTCTTCTCGGCCTGCAACGCCGGCCTCGTGTGCCAGACCGTGCTGCGCGCCGGCATGTCGGCCATCTTCGGCAGTACGGACACGGAGCTGCTGCTGAAGGAGGAGACGGGGATCGTGCAGGTACAGTAGGACAGGTTACAGCTTGGAGCGAGGTTATGGTGCTGATGTGGCTGCTGCCTTATTCAGTTGGACCTCGCGAAGAGCGAGCGCTCGTATGTTCTCATGGTGTCGTCGCAGCTGCGAGTGCTCTTGCTGAACCTTACGTCTGGAGACGGCAGTGCAGTCCAGATCGGCACAAAGGCTCGTCAAGGAGCGTACGGAGCATGCTTCTTTACGAGTCTCAACATCGAGTCGATCGACCCGGCCAAAAAACGCGAAATTAAAGTGTTTTCGTCGCGGCCAGGACGACGTGTGTGGGTTGCAGACCCGCAGTCGGGCACAGTGTCATCGACGCTGAAGTTCTCGCTGACCAAGAATCCTTCGCAGTTTCTTCAAAGCCCTGAGTGCGCTCTGGAAGAAGGTATACTTAGAGCTGCTTTGAGATTGCAATTTTTGTGATGGAGCAAGGCATAAGGATTCATCTTGTAATTGCGGACTTTGCTATTTTGTAGGAATCCAGCCTCGAAACCTGACGATCAACAAGCTTGGACGTTTCCAGTTTTTGCAGGATCCGCCGTATGCGCCACAGGACGTGAGAGATGCAACCACGCTACTTGTTAGCTGGAACGTCGGATCGAGTGTATTATTTTTCCTTGACCCTTTTGCAGTCGAGATTGTCGAATGGCACCTGGATTTAGGGATTATCCACGACCTAAAGGTATGTAGAGTATCTATGCATGATTGCAACCCGCCTCTAATCTTTGTGCTGTGAAGATTGTAAATGAAACTACGTTAGTAGTTCTGCATGGTGAGGCACCCAAGGTTTCTTTGATTCAGTCCTGCTCAGCTGACCAGTTCCTTCAGATTTACGGCTCGGATGACATGAAAAAGGCCGTTGAGGTATGAGTTTCCCTTATCTCTTGCAAATATGTGAGTATGCTCTGATCGTTTGCCTGCCAACATTTCTTAGCTTGCTATCGAGTTCAATCTAAACGATGCCATCGTTGTCGAGTCACTGCAAACTCAATGGCTGGCGTATCTTGAAAAGATTGAAGCAAAGGCCGGAGAGTACAACGAGCTAACTGGGGCTCTGACAGCACTGGCTGACAAGGCGAAGGCGCTACACGAGGAATATAGGGTGGCGGTGGAGTCTGGTCTCCCGACACCAACTGATGCGCAACCGTTGCAGATTATATTCAAACAGCGTCCACAACAGGCAATTTCAGCGGCTGCTGCAGCTTCTTCTGATTTATTTGCTAGCCAGGATGATTCGACGGATACGGAGGTTACACTCGCAACAGGAAGCACTCTGCACAAGCCTATCGAGTATTTTGACGTGTTGGCGTCATCTGACCACTCGTACTCTAAAAGTATTTGCGCTCCAGATGGATCCTTTGTGGAAGCAAGGCTAATGGATATTCCGGAGTTACCGCGGGCAAACAACGTCCTAGCTGATGACTTTCGTGCAAATTACATGGAGGAGGTCATGGAGGAAGTGAAGCGGTCTGAGCAAATTCGAAATGAAGAAGGAGCTATGAATATGAATCTTCTGCCGGCGTTAAAAGATGGTTCAACTGCAGCGGCAAAAGCATTCTCAACGTTTATTCCAGGCAGTAGTATGCTCACACACCTGATTGATGGGTCCATGATCACTGATCCATTTGGACGATCCGATGCGTCTGGTATCTTTAGCGACTTCCCTGAGTTCGATGACGACGAATTAGTGATCGATCCAGACCCTCGTCTTCTTCAGCGGAGATATACACATGGTCAAAGGTTGAAGACTGATACAAACGAGTGTTCCGTTCTACGAATTGCTATGTCAACGATTGGAGAAGCGGACGAAAGCAACTTGGATACGGAAGTACTAATGGAAGCAATTTCGATGGATATTTGGGATTCTAACCTCAAGTATACGTCAAACTTGCCCATCAGCGAGCAGTTAAACCTTCCGGAGAGTACTGGGGGCGTAAAAGAATACGAAAACGCAAACCATGAAAGAACAGTAATCCAGGGTTGCACGAAGAAAAGTGAAGCAAATACCCCACCGCACGATGTCAAACCAACTTTATCCGACAATTTGAAAATTCAGACATCGATGCCTACAGCATCATCTTCTGAAGCTTCTACCCCTGTTAACAAGTTCAGACAGCGTCTTGTGCATAGGGCATCAATGTCCCCGGACTCTGGACGAGCTGCTCAGCGTGCAATTCAAAAGCATTTTGGGGCCTCGCCGGTCTGCGAGATTAAGCTTAAATGCATGGTCGGAGGCAGAATCGCTGTCTCACCAGAGCTAGAGCCCACCATCCGACGTGATGTTAGCGAGCTAGTATCTGAACTTCAGGCGGCTTCAGCTACAGCGGAGAAAACTAAACAGCTGACACGAAGACTTTGGCCAGCATCTGGAATCACGAGAGTATGCGCTTGTCTTACAAGCTTGTACTTGCTTCAGGGTAATTTGAGCCAAGTACAGTCGACCATTGCTGCCTGGCTGAATTGTTTTGATCCATCTGCGCAGCACGAAGACCCCGAAGGGAGTGATGAATCGATCGAAAGCACGAACGGGATCGCAAATGGGCCTGCGCAAACGACAGGATTTGCTCGTGGAGAAGCACTAGTTGACGGCGACGGCCTTCCACTAACAAGGGGTGACTGGAATTTGGTGCGGACGCTCGTTTCAATTTACTTCGCCATTTGGGCCGCAGGGACCAAGCTCCACCTACACCCATTAAACCCGGAGGATTACACTAATGGCAAGTTTTATAGATTGTATGAAAGCGAGATGGGGATTACTTTAACGCTCGAGCCACGCTATCAATGGGATAATGATGGTGTTGACTGTGAGATTGAGTCCGCTACAGCAGTGGAGGCCGAGGCTTTTGTGGTCAAGTACGGCGTATATATCAACCCGGATCTTGCTGCTGAAGTCTGTAACCTTCGTCAGTTCACGGGTGCATTAAAGGTTGTGCTAAATGAGGTCGCATCCAGTAATGATATGGAGGAGACTTGCGATGAGATTGTGAGCTGGATATCGGAGAAGGAGAGTGGGAAGGCATTCACAACATTGAAAGAACGCAGTTCATTGTGCTTGTTGCTGCACTTGTTGGACGTATTGCTGAAAAAGTGTCCCGCGGAAACTATTGAAGTGTGTGTGAACAAGTATCCCGTTTTATACCCTTGGAACATCGAACAAGCTCTTTATGGAACCGACCTCGACTGGGAGGCAACTGATGAAAGTGTAGATGGTATCCGAGAAATTTTGAAGCCAAACACGGTGACTCAGACGTCCAAGTACTTTAGATATCTCGTGCGGCTTCTCGAAGAGAAGGGTGATGAAGCTGGTAAAGATGCGCACGTTGTAAGTCGATGTTTGGACCTATGCTTCGCTGGAACCGCTGTGGTTGGCGATTTATTTGAAGAGGAAGGAAGGTCAAACCGAGTTGCGTGGATTGCAGCACTTGTTCGTCAGCCGCACCGATTCGTCTATGATCATGACAAGTGCTGGAAAATATTTGCAAACAACAATGCGCTTCCTGCGCTCCTAGAGCTGACGATGCTTTCTTTGCAAAATGATGATGAATCAGAAACTTTTGAACGCGGTTTGCGTGAATTGTCTGAATTGGTAACGCTTATCACAAATACCGAGGAGCTGTTGGTTTTCGATAAACTGTTTATGCGAGTAGCCGTCTTGCCACGTAGCTCTGAGGAGTGTTTGTCGAAGATTTTGAGCCAAATTCAAGCGTCCGTATCAATTGATAATCATAATGAGCATTTATGCTCTGCGGTAATTCATGCGCTACTGAATTCGGTAAACTTGAGCTACGGAATGCGTCTCCTAGCACGTTTCCCATTGCTCTTTGCTGCTACACCACTGCAAACCTATCATACGATTGTCGAATCGCATGTGCTCACCGAGCGCCAAAAACATGAAATTATACAAATCTTGGAGATCGTAGACACCAACGTATGGGCATCGTATAAGGAAGATGTATCTGCCACGAGCTCAGTATCGTTTGCCCCCCAACTTGGAGCCATTCTCCAACTCGAAATAGGTGCGCTTTCGCCAGCAATGAGTCGCGAGCAGTATGAAATGTGGAAAGATACGTGCGCTAAGTATGATGAAGAGACTACAGCTCATCGGATAAGTAAGATCGAAAAAGCAGGCGTGGGGACTGGGTGTGTCAGTAAGCCTAGGAGCCCGCGGCATGGTGAAACCGACAGAGGCGCTGCATCTAGAATGCTCCAAGGTGCAGCTCCTATTGCTTGTCGATCCTTTGAGTATAGGAACAGCGACTGGGGTGGTGAAGTACAATTGCATGACTCCACCTGCGGGACGTGCGATCTACCTGTGGTGATTATCAGTGAAAGTAAGCTTTCGTTCGTTTCTGTCTAAGGGTGAAACAGCAGCTAACCAACTGTTTTTATTCTTTTATGGACAGACAACGCCAACTTGGATGTGATATTGCTTCCGTGTGGTCATGCTTTCCACGAGCAATGCTTGGAAGATAATTCGTGCCCAGTTTGTTTAGAGATGAATTTGATCACCCTGGATTGCTTTTGACCGAGTTATGGTGAATAGACCTGGGCACGTTGTTTGGCTTTCAAAATTGCTCCAGTGCTCTTACAATTTCTGTTGGTTTATCAGTAGAGTTAGGTGGATAAATGCAGGTAGTAACGCTTATTTTGAAATATGGTGTTGCTGAATACTGTTACTGGCGTCGAGAAAGCGGCTGCTAATGAAGTGGACTAGTTTGCGGTTGTGCTGAAGTCTTTTTGCCACGTTTACCGCGGTTCACGATAAGCCCCACCAACTTTTTGCGCATGTGACGGTCAATCACGGTTTCGTCATCTCCCAAGTCTGCTGCAGTCACTCCTCCGTTTGCCCCATCCTCAGCCTCGTCATTATTGTAAATGCCACCACCGTTTACGGCATCATGAGTAGATGCGTGATTAGCACGCCTAGCATTTGCGCCCTTGTGCTCATCCCCAGCAGGGGCCCCAAGAAACGAGGACCTAACGACACTAGCGCGTGACTTAGGACGAACGCGAACATTAGCTGGCGAGGCAGTGGTGGATGCCATGCGTAGAATAAAGTGTTCTTCGGTCTCAGATGGTGCTGGTGCGCGTACAGAGTTCTGGTGGACCCCAGGCTTGTCGTCCGTAGTAGGTGCCCCGCCCATGAGTACGGAGCCAGAACCAGAAGTGTTAGAGTTCGGAGTTGTTTCAGATCGGTGCAGTTCGCGCTCGGCCTTTTCGCGGTTGATAACATCCAGGACGCGATTGAGCTTCTGCTCCATCAGATGCAGCAGGTCGGGTGTTGGTGTTTCCATAGCCCGGCTTAGTTCGTGTTGGTCATCGTAATCTAGTGAGCCATGCACTGTGCTGAGCTTGGCAAGACACTTCAACATGCATGCGCGAAACGCATCCATGAGGACGTTGGCACGGTTACACTTGTCCGCCAGCAACGCAGCCTCCTTTTCCGTCTCTTTTAGTCGCTCTGAAGTCTGATCCATTTCCTGGTAGATTGTTCGAGAATTGGCTGCCGCGCTGCGCAGATGGCTAAGTGTCTCGTTTAGCTGCTTGTGTCGTTCGCGCAGCTTGCGCATTCGTGCATCGCTGACTGTGTGCTCTTCTTTAAGCGCACGCAAAGTCTCCTCGCGGCCAACGTACTTGGAGATGATCTTGTCGACATCATTTGTTCCAGCAGCCTCAATGATCTGCTTCAGCTCAGCCTCTACGCGCATCAACTTTCGATCCGTGTCTGAAAGCTCTTCCTGAATTTCAGAGAAATGTGTCATCTGTGCCGAGGATTCACGGCGCAGGCGACGAGACTCTTTTTGCTTGAGCTGCCCTAAAGCTGCTTGTACATTTTTCTTGCGCGATACCTCGCGAGCCTCGAGAATATCAGTCTTTAGGCGAGTTTGCTCCACGGCGTGCTGAAGATCATCTAGTGCTCGAATATTTGCCTGCTTTTTCTCCCCCCAGTCCGTGTAGAGTTGTTTGTAAGAGCTCTCTGCTGCGGATTTTTCTTGTCTTACTGCTAGCAGTCCTGTCATGGCGCTTGACAACTCTTGTCGTATTGCTTGAAGTGCTTTTTCCTTCGCTAGAGTCGCTTTTTTCGCGTCTAGCGCTTCTCGTGACAAGCGTTGAATCATGTGGTTGTATACGCCACGGTCTGCCAGTTCTTCCTCCAGCTTTGACTCGTACAACTGCAGCAACAACAATGAGTACTCGCTTCAACAGTATACCAGTGCAGCATAGCATACCGCAGATTTGTTTTCGATATTGGCCATTTGGGACTTGGTTTGTGAGTTGTCTGCCATGCGCCCGTGGAGTGTCATTGTCATGTTTTCAACCTCTTCCTCAAGTTTCTATGTACCATACCATGCTCGCTCGTTAGCATACATATTAACACTCAAAGCCTCCAGTGGTACGTTACCTTGATCTCTTGTTCCTTGCGCCAGTTTGCATTTTTGACTGCGTCGTGCTCCTACGCATAAAACCACCAGTTGAGCGTACCATGACACACGAACATTATATCACAAGCATCGTACCCGGCGCAGATTTGCGACTTCGTCAATCTCCTTTTCCACAATGTGTGTCTCATCCCCCACCGCAATGCCAAGTGATGACAAATACGGTTGCACCGACGGCGCCGTCACCTTCCTGTGGATATCCATCCGCATACCGAGATGAGCCCGCGTTCACCCGCACCCACTCCCATCTCCTTCATTACATTTTATTCAGCGCTCGCCGCGGCGAGAGCATCGACTCGGTGGCTTTAGCATCCGACGACGCCTTGGCCTCTCCCCCCGTGGCCGACAGCCATCGCTGCCTGCCTCCAAACGTGCCCCTCGTCCTCTCCGTCTGCGAGCCGTCATGCGGGGGGATCTGTATCGTCAGCTCATCTTCTTCCCGTCCGTCCATCGCCGCCTTCTCCACTGTCGCTCACAACGTGCTCTCCATCCGCCACACACGCTCTAAATACCTCCCCTCCCACCCCACCCCCAAGTTGAAGCAAAAAAAAAACGCTCGAAATAGAACCTGTAGCCATCTCCTGAAGATGGCTACCCCCTCGCAAAGCGATATCTATTCCCGCCGTCACTATCCCCCCTGACGCTCCCAAGCAGCAGCGCACGATGCTGAGCCCGAGCGACTGCGACTGCGGCCACGCGCACGGCGGCGGCGACGCGCACGAGGCCGACGAGGCCGACGACGAGCAGGACGCGCCGCCGCCGTCGCTCGCGCACCAGATTTGGCAGCCCTGGCGCCTCGTGGCCTTGAACCCGCTGCCCGTGCTCGTGGTCTTCGTGCTCGCCAACACGGTCTTCGTGACGCTGGGCGCGCTGCTGCGTGCACTGTCCAGACTGCTGACAGTGCCCGGACTGCTGCTGGCACTGCTGCTGGCGCTGCTACTGGCCGTGCGCCGCGTGGCGTCGCTCATGGCGTATCCCGGGCAGCTCCAGCTCGTGATCCGCGAGGGCGAAGCCAACTTCGCGCGGCTCACGCGGCGCCGGCTGCAGATCTTCGCCGAGTCGGCGGCCGAGATGGCGGCCGTGCTGGACCCCACGGCGAGCGCCAAGCCCTCGAGGCTGCGGTTTCTGCAGGTGCACCAGAACTTCACGTTCGCGCTGGAGACGCTCATGCTGCCGGTGATGCAGTCGCTCGAGATCCTGGAGCGCGACGGGAACGTCGGGCCCAACGGGGTCAAGCTGCTGAGGGTGCTGCGCGAGATCGACAAGGTGAACGCGCACAAGATGAAGGAGCCGTGCTCCAAGCTCTGCTCGGCGTCGGACAAGGCGTTTGAAGCGCAGAGGCTCAAGATGTTTTCCGGAGAGAAGATGGACGCGGTGAAGGAGAAGAAGGCGGAAAGTCCGATGAAGAAGCTCTTTGGCGGCGCGTCGAAGCCCGTGTTGAAGAGGTCGACGACTGTGGACTCGGCCTCGCTGGAAGCGGAAGCTGCTGCGAAGACAAAGCCCCCGGAAACGGCGCACCCGCTTGTGACTTTTGCGGTTGCCGTGCGCAGGCTGCAAGCTGCGATTCCATTAATCGGGCGACCGCAGACTGATGCACCGGCTGCGAGAAATGTTACCTGGATTGCCAGAGAACTTTGCCGTGGATCAAGTCCGGAGACCGATTATATTACAACGCTGGAAATGCTCCGTGCAGATATGACCGTGCGCTTTGTACGTTAAGCGGTTATTCATTTTTGTTTCATGTGCTCTCATCTAACGCCATGCCAAATGTCTGGGGTTTTGCAGAAGGCCGAACAAATCTGGATTTCAGGCTACCAGGGTCATCAGGTGGACGCTATGCTAATGCCACCGGCAACTAGTGGTCGTGATGCGGTTGAGCGGCCTGTTGTCATACTCTGCAACCCAAATGGCGGTCTGTACGAGCTGCATCACCTTCAAATGGATTGGATCAAGTTTTACACTGTAGATCTGGACTGTCACGTTCTTGTGTACAACTACCGCGGGTACGGGCGATGCAAAGGTTCTCCATCCCCTGACGTGCATAACCTGGATGGACTCGCAATTGTAAAATACCTCACGAGCGAACGTGGACTCAAGAAAATCGCAGTTCACGGTGAATCCATCGGTGGATTAGTAGCGGCATATCTGGCGCGTAACTCCCCTCATGTGAGTGTTCTCATTGCTGACCGCACATTTGCCACCGTGCCAGCGCTGGCTCAGCGAATGATCGCAAGGTGGGCTGGAACAGTGGTGGACTGGGTGATGCGTTGGGAAACGGATAACGTCCAAAACTATATGGGCGCAACCTGTGCCAAGCTTTTGTGCTCAGATCCATGCGACGAGATTATCTTGGATGGCGCTTCGTTGAAGTCTGGTGTAGCTCTCAGCATGGAGCTGGGTGACACAGCTTTCAGTTTGCCTCGCCAACGCGAAACTGATGGCTCACCCACCTCATCGGCATCCCCTACTAATTGTATACGCAAAGTACGGACACGTTTTGGTTCCCGAAGTACACGTCGCATCAGTGAAGCAGCCAGTCAGCCACAGTTAGGCCAGCCATTGACAGAGACGATGGTAGCCCGCTTCAGCGAAGCCGTGTTGTCTGTTGGTAGACGTGCGTTGGAGTACACGAGACGGCGTGATAAGGAGGAGGTGGAATACCAAGAAAGTAAAACAGCGCTTAATGAAGGGTCGGTCACCAGCCAGACCGCGGCAAAGACTAGCTCGAATCATGTTACGATTTCGATTGACGAGGCTGAAGCTTCTGTAGCAACTACAATAAGTGAAGAAACGGGCGAGGATAACGAGCATAACCCAATGCTTCCAACCGATCCTACAGTTGATCCCGCGCCTATTACGACTACCGCTGCATTCTCGGATGAACTCCTTGCCGTGGTTTGGATGCAACTTGCTCGTCTGGATGGGTATTGCGGGCAGGTTCTTCTGCAGGCTGCAGAAAATGGCGGGTATGACAAGATACGTGCTTGGACAGCTTCCTTGCTGGCTTGGGGCGGTCGTATTGCACCCGAGCGCCGAAACATGCGCTCAGTGGAGCCTTTCGATCGCAATGGCATCTTTATTGTCCCTATCACGGTTGCCGAAGTCCATGCCATGTTGCAGCACCTTGTCGAGCAGTACCCACCTTTAAAGTTTGACTACGATATCGGCTTTGTGGTCCTCATGGTAGAGTACTTGAATGACTCGTTGCAGCGGAGGTGGCGCCATCTGGATAGCGCCAAGGCTGAGGAACCCAGTGCAGCAAATGAAGCAGCACATGGCGACAAGAAGGTCGTTAAACCTGTACCATCAGATCAAAGTAAACCAGCAGTCCCGTTGGTGATAAACACCGGCGACCCAAAACTTGGCTGTCTGCTACCGCTTCATTGCGGTCACAACAAAAATTACGAAGATGCGGAGAAGCAGGCGCTAATAGGTTTCCTGCGTCATGTAGGCTTTGTAGGCCCCGCGAAATAGAGGAATACCGTTTGAATTCTATCGAAAGGTTGCGATCTTTGAAGAGGCGTATCTTGTGATCCGGTTGACACGCATCGCATTAGGTGGCAAAAGAGCAAGCATGAACACGCTTTTGAAGCTGCTGTGCTGCAGTTTGGGTGGCGCGGGACAGATTGCTGCAGCGACTACGCAGCCTACTCTGCCTATAGGTAACCAACGATCTCATTGTTCTAGGTGACTCAGTGCAATGAGTAATTAACAGTTTTATAAAATCCCAGGAGAGTGCATCGCGACTGTGTCACACACTTCTGGCACTTCGGAGGCGACCTCATTGAACTTTCGGTGTCAATTGGCTGCCTTTGGAGCGTATTTACCTGAAGAAGGCAATACTTTGAAAGTGGTTCTAGCTCCAGATGACAACGTACTGGCCTGCTCGCCATTGAGCAATCTAGCGCACTCCAGTCTTGCAGGTGCGGTGGTAATTGTCCGGCGTGGAGAGTGCTCGTTCCAGAGGAAATTGGAATATGTGGCTGCAGCCGGTGCTACCTCGATGGTTCTCGTGAATTCGGAGGACTCACTTCTTCCTTTAAGCAGTCTTGAGTACGAACACAGTACTGCATCTGCAGGTTGTGTGACGAAGAACGATGGCGAAAAACTGATTCAGCTCGTGAAGAATACTCTGCAGTTCGGTCATATCAGTGAAAAAAGCTGGGTTACGTTGACAATGGCCGTTTCTATGAATCCAATCAATCAAGCCCGTACGAGAATGCAATTTTTGGCGGATGTAAATGCACCTGTCGCAGTATACGAAGAATATTGGGACATCACAGAGCTGTTGCAACCTGTCGTAGGAACATTGGACGAGCTACTAGCGAAGATATTGTCCGAGGATTACGGAAGTTCTGAAATGTTGCACACTGAGATAAATACGAAGGAATTGGTAGAGTTCTTTTCGTGGAGTGCAAAAAAACTTTCCAAGTGGGGTTTTGCTAACCAAGCAGTTCTTCATGCTTCCGTTGCTGCGGCTGTTCTGGAAATTCAGACATGGACTCATCAGCAAACTAAACGCAATAGCAAGGGTGATTCATTACTCCAATTGGCAGTGCAGCGGCTGATGGAGTCTGGCTATTATTCGCACAGTATTATCCTGATTAAAAGGATACTGAATTATCTAAATACTCGCCATGAGGACGAACTACGCTGCCGTTTGTCGTTTCTAAAATTTATTCGTGGCGATCTGATAGCAACCAACCCCGAGGAATCACGATGTAGGGCCTCGAAGCTCAATGTCGGTGTTTCGAGTCTTGCGGTAGCCGAAAAGGCTTTCCTCCGGTTGATAAAACACAAGAAAACAACTCATGACTTAAAATGCATGGACATTGCTTCAGGGACATCGAATGACACAAACCCTGCAATGCCGTGCTGCTACTTGTCGAAAGATTTCCCATTGGGCACCGGATCTCTATTGCGGAAGTTTAGCAGTGAGTTTATTGAGGAGCTGTTTTACACATTGATTATGCTGGGAGTGTTCTTAGACGAGCTGGGACCGTTTCATGAGTCCTTGAAGTTCTTCATGTATGCTGCACGACTGTGTGAAGGCGACCGAACGACACTTGAAGTAAGTACGAGACACAGTAGTGTTGCTACAGAGGTATGGTTACTTATGTCATTGTTTGTATTGTAGCTTCGGCAGCATCTAGCTGTACCAGTCATTTTTTCGTCCCAAACCGAAATGGAAAAATTTGTTGGGGATCTGAGGGATAAACTTCGTGTATTGGCATATGGTGTTAAGAAACGGAAGATGATCGAAGAACGGGCGATCTCCCCATTGGGAGGTACAGATTCATCCACTGGAGAACAACATATTCCGGTGACTTTAACAGCGCGGCCAGAGGACGCAGCATATCTCCAGTACACTATAACTCCCCCAACCATGTTAATCGGGTACCAGGTACGATCTCAATGGATTGATAGATGTATTAGGATACTTATATTGTGGTATTAACCAAGATGAATTTTGCTTTAGCACAGGGGGTTAACGTTCTCCCTATGCAGCGAGCAATCCATCAGCTTCGATCCTCTCTTTTTCCTAGTTTATTGTCTTCATTCGATTTCCACAATTCTAGTCAGCCAAAAGAGCAATCGGTGAAGGGGATACACAAACTTCGACGGATTGGATTTATTTCCACTTGGTTTCGGGTCCATTCCGTGGGCAAACTACTTCTAGGAGTTATAAAGAAACTGGATCGAACGAAGCTTCATGTGACGATTTTTCGCTGTGTGCACTTCTTGCGGGACTCCGACGACATCACAATAGGGTTCAAACGAGCTGCAGATGACTATGTTGAGCTACCTAACAGCCAAGATGCTGCTGTGAAAATCCTCCGAGAAGCAAAGCTTGATGTTGCCGTTTTCCCTGAGCTTGGTATGGACGAGTGGACATTGCTGCTTTCTCATCACCGCGTTGCTTCAGTACAATGTGTATTCTGGGGCCACCCGATAACGACTGGTAACCCTAACATCGACTATTTCATTTCCTCGGTGCATTTTGTCTCGAAACATTTTGAGGAAGACTCCGACGGGCAAAACAATTACCGCTTAAAGCTGTCACGCTATCGACGGTCTTCATTCTCCGAGCACATTGTGATGTTTCGAGGTCTTAGTACAGTATTCACCGAGCCCAAACCTCTTACCTCGGAGTCGAAAAGTATAACCCGTTCAAGGCTGTATCTTCCTACCAACCGTAGGCTTTATGTATGCCCACAGGTATGGATTGTGCTCTTTTTCATTGTTAAAGTTCCCTTGAAAACCTAAACGAGCCCTATCCCATTGATTACAGACTTTGATGAAACTACACCCTGCATTCGATGAAGCTTTGGCGAAGATATTGGAGCTGGACAATAAGGCGATAATTGTGCTGTTAGCTTCAGATACACAAGTTGTTTGGATGGAGCAATTACACAGGCGATTTAGACACAGATTTGGCCGGGTACGTCTCTAGCTTGCCCTTTGTTTTCGTACATAATGCTAAAGTTGGTGGCATCACGAAACGCAGAACCATCGACGGGTGGTGTTCTTGCCAACGCTACCATTTCATGAGTTCCAGGCGTTGCTGGCATTCGCAGATGTTTTACTTGATCCGTTCCCGTTTGGAGGCGGTGTTACGACACTCGAGGCGCTTCATTTGGGCATGTAAGGCAAATTTTCATTGTTAAGTGAGCGTTTCTTCTTTACTATCTGGTAACTAACTGGCATGTTTGATCGCGGTGATTTATAGCCCCGTAGTGACATTGCCATCCGCTCAGAGTGTCGTGCATCTTGCTGCAGGGTTTTTGCGTTATATGAACGCATCTGACTGTATTGCAGAATCGCTGGACGAGTACGTTGAATTGTCAGTACGGATCGCAAAGGACCACCAAAATATTCGACGACGCTTGTTAAACCACCGGAGCGACATTTATCAAGACGCCAGCGCAATCGACGATTGGAACACGTTCCTGAGCGAGGTTACCCCGGTGGCGACTGCATCTCAGTAACTTCTACTTCTGAAGTAGTACTTGCTAGCAACATCGAGTGCTCGTTCAAAGCCAATACATGTACTCAGTGCATTGAGCGTCAGAGCACAGCTACAGGCAAGAGATTGCTCGCCTGGAGGATTCGTCAACGTCCACTGAGTTGACCCCGGATTCAACGAGCCAAAGCCACGCAGACACGTCGGTTGAGTAAACGTCATGCATCCGTCGGCGCCGTGCAAGGCAACTTCAACATCCGGACCGTCCGTTTGTGGGCGCCGTGCGCGGACGGGCAAAGCTGAAGCTGGTAGACGATCCCATTGACCTAAGCTGCCATCAATCCTTCGTGCACTCCACACACACCCAGACTCGAGTCACACCTCCGCGGGGCGTTTCCTCTCCCCACCAGCCAAAGACGGCAACAACCGCCGCCGTAAGCTTTCACGCTCCGATGACGCGCGTCACTGTATACGTCAAATGAACGCATGTCTATCGCACAACCCTGCATAACCCACTACTCACAATCTCCACAACAAATCTCGCCCACTTCCACATCACCTTTGATCCGCATACAATATCTCGTGTAACCCCACGTCATCAGCTTAAACAGTTCCCCCCACCATCGGAATCAGCCGCACGTCACCATTTCACGCCGTGCATGTCAATCGTGACCTCACTCTTGAATTTGCCGTGTCACGGGCACATCGACGACCTCCCGAAGACTCGCCGCCTATGGAGCTCAAGGACCTGGCGCCGCTGCTGCTCCAGAAGGAGCGCGCCAATGGCGACGTCGACCCCGCGGTGCTCACCCGAATCCTGCGAGGCGGAGACGCCGCCAACGCGCGCCGCAAGCAGCTGCTGCAGGTGATCGAGCGCCACCCCGTGCTCTCGGACCGCGACATGATGTACCGCAACCACGACGAGCGCTACAACTTCGGCATCCAGAAGGCCTTCCACTACATCAAGTTGCTGCGGGAGGGCGGCTACACCGACCCCGTGGACCAGCAGATCCTGTACTCGGCGCTGGGGGAGCCCACGGCCATCGAGGTGCACCGCTCCATGTTCGTGCCCACGCTGGAGAACCAGGGCGACGACGCGCAGCGCGCCAAGTGGCTGCCGCTGGCCAAGAGCTTCAAGATCCTGGGCGCCTACGCGCAGACGGAGCTCGGCCACGGGTCCAACGTGCAGGGCATCGAGACCGTCGCCACGTTCGACAAGGCCACGCAGGAGTTCGTCATCGACTCGCCCACGCTCACGAGCCGCAAGTGGTGGCCCGGAGGACTGGGCAAGACTGCCAACCACGCCATCGTGCACGCACGGCTGTTCCTGGACGGCAAGGACGTGGGCGTACAGGCGTTCCTGGTGCAGCTGCGCTCGCTAAAGGACCACCAGCCTCTGCCGGGCATTGAGGTCGGCGACATTGGCCCCAAGGTCGGGTTCCAGCCGATTGACAATGGCTACTGCGCGTTCCACAAGGTTCGCGTTCCTCGCGAGAACATGATGATGCGTTACGCCAAGGTGCTGCCGGATGGCACGTTCGTGCAGCCCAAGAGCGATAAGCTGGTGTACTTGACCATGGTCCAAATTCGAGCGTATTTGATCCGTTCGCTTGGACAGGGTATGGGTATGGCCACGACCATCACAACTCGGTACAGTGCTGCGCGTATGCAGGGGCGGAAAGCTCCAGGTGCTCCCAAGGGCGAGTTCCAGGTACTTGACTACCAGAACCAGCAGCACGTGCTGTTCCCGTACATCGCAATCTCGTATGCCGGCTTCTTCGCTGGTACCGGGCTGATTGCGATGCACGACTCGGCGTTGGCAATCGTCAAAAGTGGCGATCCGTCGTTTGGCTCCAAGTTGGCTGACCTCCACGCTGTGTGCTCGGGACTTAAGGCATGGCTGGCCAACCACGTCAGTGACGGCATTGAGAACTGCCGCCGTCTCTGTGGTGGACATGGCTTCACACACTCAAGTAACCTGGGTCACCTGTTTGCAGAGACCGTGGGTGCTTGCACATATGAGGGCACATTCGATGTGCTCGTGAACCAGCACGGACGCTACTTGTTGAAGGCTTTCCTCAGCGGCGACCACCTCCCGGACAGCCCCACGGCGTTCTTGGCGAATGTTAAGAGCCACGCCAACCCAAGCTTACGGTGCAAGGCACAGACGCCGCAAGACTTTGCCAACCTCCACCTTCTACTTGAAGCGTTCCGCGTCCGTGCTAGCCGAGCTGTGCTGACTCTTGCGGCTGATATGAAGGCCAACAAGAACGACGCTAACGCGTGTATGGTTCAGCTTACGCGTGCGTCGACTGCCCATGCTGAGCTTCTTCTACTGGAGGCCTTTGTGAATGGTCTGAGTTCGATTCCTACGGGCAATGAGCGCCAGGCTGTGACTCACCTGTGCGAACTCTTCGGTGCATGGTTGATTACCAAGTCTCTCGGTGATTTCCGGGAGGATGATTATATCTCGTCGAAGCAGGCCGCTATGGCGCGTCAGCAGCTCGTGAGCCTGCTTCCTGTTATTCGCAAGAACTGCGTGCTTCTGACAGACGCCTGGGACTTCACTGATTTCGAGCTTAACTCAACGATTGGTCGCTACGACGGTGACGTCTACCGCGCATTGGTGCGCCGTGCCGCCGACGAACCCCTGAACAAGACTCAGGTTCCTGAGTGCTACGAGCAGTTCCTCAAGCCGTTGTTGCAGTCGACCCTGTAGACAGTAGTGCTGTTGATGTCTGGATTGACGTGATTTTTAAAAATGCATTAGTACCTTCAATGATAGGCAAAATCTTGTAGGTGATGCTGGGAAACTTTTCGGAAAACGATACATTATGGCGAACCGGTCGCTTTCATTCCTGATGCAATTATTCTCTTCGCATTATTTATCTTTCTCCTACCCTTGCTGAGTGGTCCAAGCCCTCGATCTTTACCAGTCAACTCGCCTAACTTTTGATTCCCAATTTCATTTGAGTGTCGCTCGAAACACTTTTGGTTAGCATCGCCGCTCTCTGCAGCCACCCACTTGCTGCTTATTTGGCAGAACACCGATTACTGGGACGCTCGCACGGTTGAGAGCGCTAAGTAATGCTACACGTAGTATGTTTGTAACCCATCACTACACTGGCATTGACTCAATAAATTATTTGTCTGTTTACGGTATTTCATTGTCCGATTCAGTGATCGAAAAACATATACAGCACATGTATTGCAAATATTGCAAGTCCTACAAAAGTATAACAATACGGTATTTTAAGTCCTACAGATACTGCAATCTATATTGCATAGCAATACCTCCGCAAGACTAGGAAGATTGAGGTCAAAAACCGAGACCTCGGCTTCATTTTGGGTATGCCCGCTTCGGTTGAGCGCTTATTCAGTAACGCAAAACGACTGCTTGGGGCCCGAACGTGTTAAGGTATCCTCTTTCTAAAGTGAAATCGTGTCTTTTGGAATGTCAAAACGCTGGCAATTGCGATCCGGAACTCGGCCCCAAGCACAGCTGATTGAGTCGAGAGGCTACTGTAGACGTCATGTCCCTCAACTTAGCCTGTTTTTCATATGTAACACTCCTATTGCAATAGAATATTTTACACCTACGAAGTATTTCAATAGGTATTGCACAATGCGGTAATACTGCGATAGATATTGTAACCAAGGACGAGTTTCGCAATATCGAGCAATATATATATTTCCAATCACATTTGATGTGGTGCTCAATTACCTATTATCTATAGTTGCAAGCAATAGATAACAGTGCACTATTTGGCAGCCCTAAATCTGGCTCTGTGCCTGGTCGTGCCCTGAACAAGCCCCGCGACTGGCATGCACGACATACTCGCCTGCTACAGCAGTACGTTGTTCCTGACGCCATATTCCATGCTGCACAAAGAACCTTATCCTCTACGCCGGTCACGTTTACGTGGATGCCCGGGCTTCGAGTGATTTGGATGCACAGGCCCGATAGAAATGGAGCGAGTGGTGATTTTGACACGGTAGTCGTTGCTACGTATCCGGAAGGCGTCAGTTCATTTACCGTTCAAAGCTGCGCAGGGACTTCGTAGCGGAATTACAGGTGGGCCCCAAGGGTTTCCCAAAGATAAATTTGACCTGGGATTTGGTATTGAGAGGACTTCCGTTATTTTTATCTGCGTTGGTGGATATATTTCGCAGCCAAATTTGGCTTTGACCCCAGGATATCCTTTTTTGTGAATATCGGGGGGTCAAAATTAGAAGGTGGCATTAAAAATATCACCATGTCGGCGCTGCCAAAATGACCAGGTTCTCAGCAAAATATCACCCCGGTCAGATATAAACTGGCCAATCATTTTGCCCTGACCATCATTGCGTACTTCGGTCGAAAAATCTTGACCGAAGGGAAATGTGCTGTTGAGGAGGGCCACTCTTCGAGAAATGGTCGGTTATTTCGAAAATGGCCAACCTAAACAGGTGAACCATTTCTAGAAATGCTATGACCACCGGACACTAAAAATATGGTGGTCATTTCAAGCACAAAATCACCACTAAAAATGTAATTTTTGACCCCCCTAATATGCAGAACGGACTTTTCCGTCGGTGTTTGGGGAAATGAATACGAGTTTGATTATCAGCGCCCCGTTGGGACCGTTGCGATTGCTGGGCGTGGCGAGGTGGGTTTTAGGCTAGCTGCTGAAGAGGAAGTTTGAATAATGAGGTGAGAGAGACCATCCGGCTCTTGGTCGTTTCGCCTGTGAGCGAGCCACTGCGGTGCTACGTCTGAAACGGATGGTCGCTTCTCACACTGCCCAGAAATTATATTTTCAGCTTATAACTTGAGCCTTTTCTGAAGCTAGACCAACAATCTTTTTTGCTGCCCCTGCGTTTCCTCTCCCTGCTGCCATTCAATCCAATCTGACCCTAAAGAAACAAGAAGCTCCAGCTCCTTCGGGTGACGCAGGGCAAGCTAAACAGTCTAAGTGATGGTTACACGGGTCAATCTGCTCGAATTGCTTTGGATATCACGAAAGCAGTTTTTTTCCCTTTGTAGACATCAATTTAACAAGGTGATGTTGAAGCACAAAACGCAGGAAGATCACATTAACACAAACACAAAGGCCGACACAACTAATGTACCCTTCTCGATGACTGGACCAAACCCTCACAAGTCTGGTGTTTACTGGTCGCACTTTTCCGTGGAACCAGCAGCAAACACACTAACCCAGTGATGCTTGTTGAACGTCTTGTCATCGAACGCATACGCCGAACCTAGCATGGTGAACTTGCCCAGTACGTTCTCGCGACCAGGACCTTTCATCCAGTTTTTCACCACTGAATCAGCATCCGGGGATCCCTCATCAATGTTTTCCTTCACACTTGAACACTTGAAGCCAGCGGCGGCAGCGCGCTGCTCCGGGGTTGAATTGTCGGTTCCATTGTCCGACATAAAATCCGTCCCGGACTGGTCCTTCACGTGACGTTCGGCAGAAAGCTTGAGCTTTGAGTTGGAGCACAGTGCGCCGAGGCCGTGAGCAGCGCGTTCCTTGTTAATGCGGGCCAGCAAAGCGGCAGAAAAGTCTGCGGTCTGAATATCACCGGTCATCTGACTCAGTTGGCGCTGCTGCTGACGGAGGTTATCAGCCTCAGAAGCGCCAGTGGCGAGGACCAGAAGGAGAGCAAACAAAGTCTTCGTGGAAGCCATTCTGACTGAGTGAGGATGTGTTGTGGTAGTTGGAAGATGGAAGATTGGAAAATGATGTTGTACGGAGGTGAGCTCTTCAATTCGGCTATCACCACTTCGCTGGTCGTCTCCACATACGATAGAAGCTTAACTTACCACCCTCAACCCGCATGGCGGAATAGGCACAAGCGTCTGTTACGAAGACATAGGGGCCACAGAGTTTAACAGAACTTTTGGTCAAGCAGGGCCAATTGTGATGTCCATACACCAGATGTTGGTAGATTAAACGTGAAGCAAACTGCGGATGGTTGCGCTGGCCGTCTGTCTCTGAATTAGCGTGGGTCTGCTCCATAAAACGCTAGCATAGAGAAGCACGTATGCACAGGATGTATTTCGGTTCCGTCAATGATAAGACTCGGTGGGAGGTGGTAATCGTAACCAGTATCATACATACTTGTACTTCGTAGTAGTATAGTATAGTATTACAAATCGGATACTTTTCGTATCGTGTACTACGTAGTACTAGTGCATCAGTATGCTGTTTTCCAGCTTGATACAGCAGCGCGACATGATCCCTCGAAGTGAGAACTAGTAGGAAGACCTCGAAGTTATTAGAGAAAAAAAATTAAACGACTTTTTTGTTGTTGCGCTTTACACTCACTACACAATTCCATAATCTGCATGGTAAGTAGCAGCACTTCAATAGCTACAGATCGGACTGAATCAGCGGCTTCAGGTACTTCTCGTACCCTTCTGGAACCTGCGTC
The DNA here is from genome assembly GCA_030267785.1 of Phytophthora fragariaefolia. Classification (NCBI taxonomy): domain Eukaryota; phylum Oomycota; class Peronosporomycetes; order Peronosporales; family Peronosporaceae; genus Phytophthora; species Phytophthora fragariaefolia. Next base: position 37,829 of record BSXT01001171.1, read on the forward strand.
TTGTTCAGTGGCTCATCGGCAACGCGCTTCACCAAAGCACGATAGATGTCGCCGTCGAAGCGACCGATAGTTGACCCTAACTCGAAGTCGCTGAAGTCCCAAGCATCAGTGAGCAACACGCAGTTCTTGCGGATGATGGGCAATAGACGCACGACTTGTTCACGAATGAGGTCAACCTGGTTCGAGGAGAGGTAGTCATGCTGGCGAAAGTCTCCGAGAGACTTCGTGATAAGCCAAGATCCAAAAAGGCAGCACAATTGGACAACGGCTCGCTGCTCAGGCCCAGGAGGAATGGTACTGACACCATTAGCCAGGGCCTCGAGGAGCATGAGCTCCGCATGTGCGGTGGAAACACGTGACATCATTACCATGCAAGCATTGACATTGTTCTTGGTCGCCTTCATTTGCCCCGCCAATGCCAGTAAGATACGCACGGTGCGTACTTCAAAGGCCTCCACCAGCAAGTTGAGATCTCCAAAAGCCTCGGGCGTCAAGCCAGAAAATCGCAGTTTCGGGTCAGCCAAAAGCTTGGCCTTGGACAGGAAGCGTGTAGCAGGCTCACTGTCGTCAAGGGTCCTTGCACCAGCCAGAGCCTTCAATAAGTAACGAGCATGCTGTTGCACTAGCACATCAAAGGTCCCTTCGAACGTATTAGCACCCACAATCTCATTGAACAGATGCGCGAGGTTGCCAGACTGGGTGAACCCGTGGCCTCCGCAAAGTCGTCGGCAAGACTCCACACCATCACTAACAGTTTGAGCCAACCACGCCTTAAGGCCAGAAGACACAGCGTGCAGGGCAGCTAGCTTAGCACCAAAGCCAGCATCGCCACTCTTAACAATCTCAACAGCAGCGTCGTGCCGCGCCATCATATCACGAGCTGCGAACTTGGCTGCGTACGAGATCGCAATAAACGGGAATAGTTTATGCTGCTGGTTCTGGTAGTCCAAGACCTGGAACTCGCCCTTGTTGTCCGGAGTGCGGCCTTGGATCCTTGCAGCGCTGAACCGCGTCGTAATCGCGGCCGCTTTGGCCATTGTCACGGCAAAACTCTCCACCAAGTTCGCTCGCACATGCACCATGGTCAAGTACACCAGCTTATCGCTCTTGGGCTGCACGAACGTGCCATCCGGCAGCACCTTGGCGTACCTCATCATCATGTTCTCACGAGGTATGCGAACCTTGTGGAACGCGCAGTAGCCATTGTCAATGGCATTGAACCCGACCTTGGGACCAATGTCGCCGACCTCAATACCCGGCAGAGGCTGGTGGTCCTTTAGCGAGCGCAGCTGCACCAGGAACGCCTGTACGCCCACGTCCTTGCCGTCCAGGAACAGCCGTGCGTGCACGATGGCGTGGTTGGCAGTCTTGCCCAGTCCTCCGGGCCACCACTTGCGGCTCGTGAGTGTGGGCGAGTCGATGACGAACTCCTGCGTGGCCTTGTCGAACGTGGCGACGGTCTCGATGCCCTGCACGTTGGACCCGTGGCCGAGCTCCGTCTGCGCGTAGGCGCCCAGGATCTTGAAGCTCTTGGCCAGCGGCAGCCACTTGGCGCGCTGCGCATCATCTCCCTGGTTCTCCAGCGTGGGCACGAACATGGAGTTGTGCACGTCAATGCACAGCGGCTCCCCCAAGGCAGCGTACACGACGCCCTGCTCCTGCCGGTCCGTGATCCGCTCGTCCTTGAGGAACTGCACGAAGTGCGCCACCTTCTTGAGCCCGAACTCGTAGCGCTGCGTGTGGTTGCGGAACATCATGTCGCGGTCCGAGAGCACGGGGTGGCGCTCCACCATCGCCACGAGCTGCTTGCGGCGCGCGTTGGCGACGGCTCCGTCGCGCAGGACGTCGGTGAGCACCGCGGGGTCGACGTCACCATTGGCGCGCTCCTTCTGGAGCAGCAGCGGCGCCAGGTCCTTGAGCTCCATGGCGCGGTGAGATATCTCTTCTTGCTGTATACCCTTTCAACTGGACGGAGCTAATGGAAAAGTGAATTGGTTGTTAGGGGAGGGTGTGTGTGGAGGTGTTGGAATCGAGATAGCCGATATTGAGGAGAGGGTGATGATCAGCATTGTGATGGGTTGTGGTTGATGGGGGGAAGTGTAAGAGCTGAGAAAGCATAGACGTGAGGGTGAGAAAGATGATAGTGGCGCTAGAACTTGTTGGAAAAACGGTACAGGATAGTTGAAAGTATAGAGGCAATATCGGGTTTGGGAGTTCGCAGTTTGTTTGACGTCATCGAATGGCGCACTTCAACATGGGGTGTGTTTGACGTCGACATAGCTGTGGTCGAGGAGATGGTATCTATGCGGTGGTACTGGCAGGAAATGTGCTGCTCAAATGATTGTATTTCCGGCCCCAGGTCCTGGGGCCCAATGTAACCTTAACCCGAGTTAAGCACAGGCATGCAAGTCATCTATTAATACCAGCGTTTAACAAATCATTAGGCCCTGGTCTAAGTAAAACTATGCTGAGATTTTAGCTAGGGGTTGGGATAAGACGCAACGGCCTTCTGATCCGAGTAGACAAGTTCCAAAGTTTGTTCTGAGAAGAAAGTCTGGTCAGAACGAGTTCTGAGGTAGTACACCTTTGTGCGGCCTACTTCGTACCAACGTGCAATCAAATCCGAAAGTCGCAAAATTCATATTGCAAATTTTTAGTTAGCAACTTCAATTACGCATTCAAAGATGGAATTACGGCGATCAAATTCGTACAGTAGGCTACTGCTACTGGTCCGACGAGCCCTGTTACATGCCGTACACCATGTCCTCGTTGTTCGCCGCCTTGGTGACGAAGTCGCGACAGCGCAGCTCCATGCTGGCCACCAGCGCTGGGGTCATCACGCTGATGTTAGCGGTCGTGGCGCGCTCCAGGATGCGCATCTGGCGCGATACGCGTCAAGCACACGCTGCTTCTCGAGGACGGTGTGGCGAGTAACGCGGCCATGGAGGGACATCTGCGAAGGAGAAGGCGAATTGCGAAGTAAGCTCCCCTCGGTCGGCGTCGGCTATAGTGCGCGCCAACCCGCGCGGCCTTGCTTTTGGCGCGAGCGCAGCTCCGCCTTCCGTTTTGGCGCGAGCACAGCACGCCAGCTTACGTAGCCATGGAGATCTTAGAGGTCCAACTTTGATTGCCGTAATTCCATCTTTGAATGCGTAATTGAAGTTGCTAACTAAAAATTTGCAATATGAATTTTGCGACTTTCGGATTTGATTGCACGTTGGTACGAAGTAGGCCGCACAAAGGTGTATAAGTCTCACCCGACTGAGACTGGCAGTCTTGCTTTTGCCACGCACAATCCACTCTCAGCCCCATCAACCATGTACCTACACGACGCAGCCTCCGGTCTAAGTGCTCCTGCCTTCGAGGGCATCGTACAGCTGCCCGCGCTGCCGTCACTGCTGGTGCCGAGCCCGGTCGCGCAGTCGGAGGAGACCCCGCCTGCTCAGCCCGCTGTGTTGCAGACGCCTGTGCGAGGAAAACGAGCTGCAAACACCAAGGCCGGAGCTAAAGGAAAAGGGAGGAAGAAAAAAGGTGGCAGACCCCCCCCCCCGCGAAGCGCTTCATCTGGACCTATACAATGGCCGCGGCACTGCTGGACATGCGATTCGGCGATGAAGATGTGAAGAAGCGTGTCGAAGCCGCTGACACAAACCTCAAGAAGAAGCTGGCGTGGCAGTTCTTCGCAGGCCGACTGTCTGAGGCTCTGAACGTTGTCCTGTGCGGGACCCAGGTACTCATGCAACGCGTACTTTATATAACAGTCGCCAATTAACGTGCTTGTGTGTTTATAGGTGTTGAACAAGTACAAGAAACTAAAATGTGAGTACCGACAGGGCAAAGCCGCTCGCCAACAAATCGGTAATGACGGACATGAAGAGGACACCGAGCTGTGGGGCATTCTGAACAGCGTATTTGCTGCGAGAACTGGCGTTGGCGGGGCCATCTTAGCTGATGCGGACGACGCCATTGACTCCACGGACGAGGACATGTCTTTCGCGTCCCCAGAGAGCAAGCATAAAGCTGCCGCGCCCATGACCAGCCTTGCTGACGCTATGAAGGAAGGTATGACGGCGATCGCCGCATCTCTGGGCTCTGAGGACAAATTGGCGGGCGTCTTGCAGGAACTGAAGGAGTCGCAAGAGGCTTCGCAGGCACTGCAAGCGAGACAGCTCACCCTGCTCGAGCTACTGGTGACCAAAATCAGCAACAACTGATAACGTCGCATCGCATAACGTCGCATCACTTTTTCGATTTACCTGGATTATCTAGATACGTAGCTATCCAGGTAAACTGTATTCTATTGAACATGCTTTGATGTACGCTACGGATAAAATTCGATGTACGTTATTTTAGCCACCGAATTAAAGACACGAAAGATACTCCATAATTTCGGCTTGCTTCATCAGTCCCTGCTCGTGACTGAGATCTTCAACATCCAGTGAAGTCAGCACCAAATACTGAGCACAATTCGGATCACTGCCAACTACTCGGTATGTGTCTCTCAGCTCGATCATCAAGTTGTGTAGCACGAGGCAGCTTACAATGACTCGGTCACATTTTTCGGGACTTCTGCTGTATCTTACCTAGTAGAATACGATAGCGGTTCTTCAGGATACCAAACGACCGCTCAACAGTAATCCTGGTCTGTGAGTGCTTGTAGTTGTATCGTCTCTTCTTGGTGTTATTGGTAGCTTCCTCCTCCTCGAATGGCGTTAATAAGTGTAAAAAAATTTTGTAGCCAGCATCACCCAAAAGATGCATACCAGCGGGGATCGAGACATTATTTCTCAGCCCTGATTGATTCCACAACGCTTGGTCGTTCTTTGAGCCGGCGCGGATACAGTAGGAACGAAACATGGTCCGATGGTCGACCACTGCCTGCATGTTTACTGCTGGAAAGTTTTTCCTGCAATACCAGCCTTCGTGTTCGGCGGGGCGGCAGATACGAATGAGAGAGCCATCAATCGCGCCAACTACATCCGGAAAGCCAACTATACTCTCAAACCCCGCTCGAACACACTCTATTTCTTTATGAGTCAAGGGCATTCGAATGCGCTGCTTTGGAATCGAATTTTATCGTGGCGCACATTGAAGACGGACAAGATGTCTAGTTGAGCTATCTATTGCTGCATCGTGGAGCTATTAGCGTTTTGTTGGCATGCAAGAACAGACTGCGCATCTCGGCTTGAATAATGCTAATACGCTGCACAGTACGGCGAATCCAATATGGTAGCGTTAATCGCTTGATATACAAGTACCCAGTGGACAGCGTCTGAACCTCGGTCGCAGTCAGCAATGATTGGTGGTGCAGGCTATGGTGGCTCTACTCTACTAGTGTTTTTGGCGCCAAAACAAATTGGTGGCTCACAACACGGGCTACAAGCGCGCATATCCAAGCGCTCCGTAGCTCATTTGCAGTTTTGCACACACTCATCAACTCACCACATTTCTCTACCGATGGCCCCTCGAAACACCCAGCGTACCCAGCACGATCACCAGCGGTCTATGCTAGCTATGCTTGATGAACGTGAGGTTGAGCGACGTGCTGAATACGATGAATTCCCACGGCTGCCTCCGAGTGACGATGATGTCGACGAACAAGACTCGCCCTGTCCCATCCTCGACTCATGGTTCAATGAAGGTGGTGCGGAAGCCGTCCGACGCCTGACAGACTTCTCACCGCGCGAATTTAATCGGTTGTGGGCCAGCGTTCGTCCCCATGTGACCCGATACTGGAACGTAGGTCGAGGACGACGTTCGGTCCTGGCAGGGAAGGATGTCTTCTTTATGACGCTGGCTGTCCTAAAGCATTGAGGCGTGGGATATGAAAGTCGATGTCTTCCGCATCAAGACACTGACCTTCATCAAGACCATAACGGGCTTTCTTCGAGTCCTGGTACCGAGGCTGTATGATGAGTGGGTTCGTGCAAAGGCCGACAAGTGCACGATGCGTGACTTGGTCACGTCAGGTCGGACCTTCCAGTATTTCCCCTGCGCGCTGTATGCAATCGATGTGACGTTTCAACAGACGAATTGACCTGCAGGAACGATGGCGGAGGTGATGCAGTTTTTCAGCGGAAAGCACAAGCTGTACGGCCTAATCGTTAAAGTGTCCGTGAAACCACGTGGGTTTGCAATTAACTGTAGTGACCACTCACGCGGCAACACTCCAGACATTACGATGTTCAGGAACAACATCGAGTTTCACAGTTCCATTCGCAAAAAAAAATGATTCAGACTGGAGCCTCGCAGATGGAGGACCCCTTGTGGAGAACTTTGACGACGAGTGGGCAATGTTAGCTGACAAGGGTTACCAAGGCCTTGCCGACCAAACACGATGCATCCACCCGAAAAAGGGAAGGAACCTCTCACGATTGGATCTGCAGTTCAACGCGATGTTTCTAGCGACCGTTTGATCGTGGAAAACATTTTTGGTCGGTATTGTACACTATGGCGTGTCTGTGCTGACAAGTACAGGTGGGGTGAAGAGCTCTACGACGACATATTCCAACGTTGTGCGAGCCTAACAAACTTCCATATTGAGGGCAACCCGCTGCGCGAGCACAGTGCGGAGGAGTATGCGCAGCGCGAGCATCGCCTGCTCTCGATAGGAAAGGAAAAGGTGAGAAAGCGCGGGCTCTCCCAGGAGAAGTATCGCCGCCGTAAGCAATTGCGTCACCGCATGTCACTCGATGATCTGCCGCGTCAGAATGACGAGGACGACGACGCAGATACCGTGCACATGTAGGTCAAAAGCAGTTGCCTTATGCCTAGGTAGAGCTCAACTGCACTATCTACACGCTTGCTAAACAGGAATTCATGTGCAAGATGATCATTTAGTAGATCTTTTTTCATTAGATTTCTTCATGACTTGCTACTGCGGCATAACGCTTCGTCTCAATGACTCATGTGGCATTAACAAACCGGTTTATCGATTAATGAATGCTACTCACCAAACAACCTGCATGAACTGGTTTAGTGAGAGATGACGATACGAGCGTACCTGCCAAGCGCCGGCGACGCTCGAAGACAAAGCCCCTCGTCGACACCTGGTTCGCGTGGTATACGGCCGTTCCGCGCGGGTGCCACAGCACGGACAAACGCAAGAAGTCCGACGCCAAGTTGCTCGTTGCCTTCATGAAGCTAGTCATCGCAGACGGGTACACGCTCGACGAATCCTCGGCCAGCTACGAAGACGACTTCCGTCAGCTTGCTGAGTTCGCAGCAGGAGCAGTCACGGCGTACCTTCAGGCACGAGCCGTACCGTCAAAGGGATCTAACGCTGTGCTCAAAGCGCTTCGGCAGCTGCATCGCGAGAGAAGCCTCAACTCGTTCATTACCGCTTAGAACCAGCGTCTCGCCATCGGTAGCGTCGTAGCCCCTGTGCCAGCTCATCACCAGAGTGTGCTCAAGCCGCTCCCGTAGCTCAGTGCGTCGACGTTGCCCGTGTGCACATGTTTCCTTGTTTTAGTCGATGTCGTTTCATGCAATACTCGGATATGCCGTTGGGGTAGAGAAACCGATGGGTGGAATCGAACCACATCCTTCCCTTTCGGAAGCTCTTCCATTGAGCTACATCGGTGGGGGCTAGCAAGCAACATTGCAGGGGGCTCATCTGGAGTGCTCGACGGGAAATTAATGACACACAGTTCTTCGTGGACGCGCCAATCCCTCTCAGATGACCGATGCGCGGAACAACCTATCCCCTCAATTCGCGGGTGGTCAATCGAGAACTGAACCCGCTGGGCAAAATTGCGCGCTGTATTTCACAAGGTTCTATTTGATACATGCAGTATATGTATATATTCATGCAATGACCGAGCGTCGGCTACGCTGTACAAGGAAAATATGCCATCAATTTGGAGAGTGCGGGGTGATTTGGAAAATTCATCACTGCAGTGCACAAGATAAATGGTTAGTCAGATTACTGTGTAAGCCCCACCGTCGTGAAGCTCTCCCGTGTACAGCTGACGTCCCTCCCCGCGTGACAAGTGCAATGAAAGAATTCATAATACATCAACACGACTGCCGGATCCCTCCGAGAGTCATATTGGCAAACCTAAAGAAGCAGACACACATTAAGCCTTCTCGAGGGGGGTGGCCAAAGATGACGCAAATTCATAATCAGTTAAAACGGATTCGCCGCGATGAAGGCTCCCGTAATACTGCCGCTTCAGTACAATATATTGTTCGTCAGCGCGCATATCATCCTTGTCTTGCTGCGGATTCCTCGTTTCTTTTAACTGATGACAGGGCTAGATGGGCATGCCTATGTGGGCCGAGGTGATGACGATGACCCTTTCATTGTCGGAATCACGTCGTTGAAGTTGATCGACAACATCTTAAAGTTTGGATCCCGCGATCGCTTTGCACTTTTCCATGCGGATGCAACTTTCAAATTAAGCGATATCGGATACCCGGTTATATCTTGTGGGTTCACAGATCCATCTCGATCGTATCAACTTGCCGCACTTTTCATTGTAAGCAGGCGTACATCGGTTGACTACGGCCACTGCTTCAGGAGTTTTGCTGACAACGTCTACCAAATTCGTGGTCTATGGCTGTTCATCAGCGCTGTAATGGGTGGTGCCGAGGATGCCCAAGCTAACGCTCTGATCGCGATACCAGAATTACTGGGGCGAATTTGTTGATGTGTTTTTTTTCACGTTCTTTATAACGTTAGGAAGCGCATCAGACATCTTCCACCCAGCCACCGCAATTTAGTCATGATATCAATTATGGATATGCACTACTGTGAAAGTGCTAGTGAATTTCTGCGAGTTCGAGATGCAGAATTGACGAAATGGCACGGTGTTGAAGGTTTAACGGAGATTACAGAGTACTTTTACGAAGAGTGGTTGGCCAGTCGGTACTGCAACTGGCAGTTTTTTACACTCCTGGTAGATTCGCTACTACTAACAACGCTTGCGAAACATTTAATGCCCAGTTGAAGTCTTTCATGCAGCGACGCGGGTATCATATGCGGCTTCTTTTAAAAAAATATGCGAGTTCGTTGAAACAATGAATCCTTCTCCTCCAGCTCCTTCCAACTACATTCCAGTCGCTACAACCGATATTATTGAGGCCGCCGTCCTAGCAACGGCGTCTAACCGCGTTGTTGTTTCGGATACTATTTATCCTACTTGCGTTCGAGTGACTGAAATAAACCCCAACTCAGGGCTTGAAGATCACTACGTAGCGCATGATACGTTCAATTCAATTTTGGGGGATTTCGAACCTCTATGTACTTTACCACGTGCTGAAATTTTAAACTCCCAACAGCTAGCTGAGACAACAACTCCTATCGTCAGGACGGAGTTGAGAGATGGAGCTACTCCGGGGATACAATTTACACTTTTAACGTCTCCATATCGACTCCACTGCAAGTGACCAAGAACAAGACACGTCCCAAAAATTTAAACACCAACGCTGTAAAATGGACGATGCAAAGGGCTCACTGCGCTGCTATGCCAACAAACGGGTGGTTGGTAGATGTCGAGCGACAAGTTTGTGCTTGCAAGCACTTTTCGAAGTACTCAATGCGCTATCATATCGTTGTAGAGCGCTACATGCAGAATCTTCACTACGGATGTAAAGAACGGTGGACAAAAGTAACTAATCGGGTAATTGCAAAAGCTACTACAAAGCGTAGTACAAACAAGCGACAGCCGCGATCAGTCAAAACTAAAAGCGGTCCCAAGAACACAAAGAAGAAGACGACTACAACGCATCGGGGAATTGTAGGGCGCCCACCACTTTCTTCCTCGGCGCTTTCAATCCAGTTCATTCTAGACGAGGGCCAGTAGAAACGAGTAAAGAGCAAACAACATTTCGAAATACATTTGCATTACATGCAATTTTGTTGGAAATTCTCTATCTGATAGAACCATTCTCCTAGATCTTGTGGGTACGTGTTTCTTTGGTCGAGCGCATGCACCAGTCTGGTTTCCGAAAAATCGGTACGGGAGTGGTAGAAGCGATCTATCGAGGTCACTGGAACACCCGACATGTCGTTCGATGCAGCATCTACGGCATCCTCGTAGTCGTCGAATAGGTTTTGAACACGGATCTGAGCGAAATCTTCTGATGGTTCATCTCCAGCTTCATGAATCTCAGGTTGAAATATAGTCATGCCACCCATACTCACTAACACATCCACTAAACGTTTAGCGGTGGCTTCATAAGCTTCCTCATCTAGCAAGCAACACGACATTTTCAACAGCTTCACAGAAAGCGGAAACGAGACCTACCAGGCACCCGCGGTCGTAGTAGACCTGTGCTCGTAGTAGTTCTTCTTTTACGCATTTCTCGAAGTATCTTGATCGGACAACACGAAGGCACTTCATCACAGCATTTCTATCAGTCTTATCGGCTTTGGGGAGGCTTCCCAAGCACTCCGCCAACCCAGCAGTGGAGTCGCTTACAGAGCTTGATTCAGCACATCTCTTTTTCTTCCGACTTGATTTCGTTAATTGGGATGGAGGAGTGGTGCGCCGCTCATCCGTTATTCCCCACTCACCATCGGTCCCCCACATAGCTGTCGGATAGCTACTGTCCTTAATAGTGTTAAGGAGTGCGAGCCGTTCTAGCTCAGGTAACGCCATCCAGCTCTTGCGGAGGTTGATACCACCTCGACCTCTAAACCATGCGTTATCAGCTGCGACCAAATCTTCACCTTGCAGAGATGCTCGCTTACGTACGTAGGCCTGAGCATACACAGATCCATGCACTCCCGCATAGTACCAGATAGCAGCATGTACCCGCATTGTGTTCGACTTTGAAGTTATTAAACTGAGTGATGACGCTCTACGTAGACATCGATGTATAGAAATACTCTGGTAACTAAGTCATTGATATGCGTCTCACATACCTAAGCCTGATCAATTTTTATCTGGGTTTATTGCCCAGGCATTGAAGGGGCTGTGAGACTTGAGCTAATTGTCTGCTGCAACCTGATTATTACTAGCCCACAATCTGATAATTACTCGCCCGCAGTACTGCCTAGGCACAAATTTTTGTACCATGCATAAACATTCATGCGTATATTTGGGTAAATATTAAAATGCGGAACCGGTGTTTCCATACCGAATGTCTTTGATTTCATATGACTATTTAAGAAGTTATTTAAAAGATAAGAGATACGACTCCATAATCGAACTTAGTGATTAATAGTGGGGTATTTCACGTATAATATACTACGACAGCTAGTCAATTCTGCACGGGCATAATTGGCCCGTCTGCAAGTGTACGATGTACATGACTAACCTGATACGAATCGACCACCGTCGCATTTTCGCGATATGTGCAGACAGCACATTTGGCGATTTTGATACCGGCGCGGCGCATTTCAAGTCAAGTACTGCACCGTTTTTTAGAACCTGTTCTGCGCCAAATTGCTGCTTCTGCTACGCATAGAAATGAAGGCAGTAGAGCGGCAGGTGCCCCAGCAACGCTATAAGATGAGCCCCGCCCCAGGACATTTCCGGCAGTAGCCGATGCCCAATATGGGTTTCGGCGACTATTGGGTCAGCGCTTTCAAGACGAGGGTCTGCATCTTCTTGTCGACTGGATGTCTACCTGGGAGCCGGCTGGAAATATTGACCGAGACCAGGTGGCGGAGTTCCAGTCCATGCTTCGGAACCAGCGCCGAAGCAGTCGCGGACAATAGGCGTAGAAGAGTAAATCATTAAAGGCGAATATGATGCTCTTTACTTCTAAAATTTTACGCTTTCTCCATGTTTTCTAGGCACTTTGGTCTTCTGTTGCGTTTGCCCACATATTAAGGCATCGGACTTGACCACGCCATTAAGGCTTCGGTCCTTTTTAGCCACGTCATTAAGGCTTCCGTCGGGTTTGGCCACGCCATGAAGGCTTCGGTCCAATTACATAATTTCGCGGAGAAATTTATGTGAACAAAGATTAGTAGGTGAACAACAGACACCAGCTTCACGCTCCATATATTACATTACGGTCACCCTAGTATACTCAACGAATGCAGTAGGCGAAGCATACCCAAGAGTTGCATAACTCCACTGGCGCCGCGTTTCTTGGTCTCTTCTGGTTGTGGACGTGCTTAGTGCTGCTTGTTTTGTGAAATGAAAGATGTAAGAGGACAGCGCAGCTCTTACAGCCCCGTGCCTTTCATTTGATCACGTGCTTATGTTTGTATAGTTCAAACTATATGTTTATGCCTATCTAGTCTGTATGTTTTTCCTGAGATTCTGTATGGTGATAACCTTATGTCCCTATGCAAGTACATGTGAAACGTTTGGCGGTAATCCAGTCTGTCTAAAATAAAATCGAACTTGAACGAGATTATTTATTTTTGCCAGAGCTACCGTTTTCATGCCACATTCACAGAACGAAAGCTTTGAAGAAATGTCTCGTCGTTGCGGCGGGGGGGGGGGATCACAGCAACGACCTCCCCGCCGTAAGTGTAATAAAGGTCCTACTCGAGTCAAAACGCCTACCTCCAAGCCAACCAACCAAAGTGCTTTCACAGAAAAAATGAAATCATTTACCGCAAATACTTTTCGATCCGCAAATGTTTCTGGCCTGAATTTCATCCGTTGCTGGTTCGATCGTGGGGGCCCTAGTCCTTGACACCAGGGCTAACAGAGCTGAATCCACGGGACTTAACCGAAGACAGAAGAGGGCAAGCCAGACCGCCCCAAGAAGACGGCCACATTGAAATCCAACAATCCATCTTGCAGTACATATATTACAATTTGTCGCAGAAGCCCTCTTCCAGTTAAGGACTGACTGACTTCATACATTGCATTATACTACTTTTCCATAAAAATATGTCCCGATAGATTACTGGTAGTTTTCCCAGATGGCGGGGTACGATGGTAACATATGCAGTCGCTCATTATAAGTAAAGCTCGCAGCAAGAGGAATTATCTTAACTGAATGGAAGTCCACTCACTCGTTTCCTGGGACGGGCTGTGCAAAAAACATTCACTTTTGTAGGACTAGGAGAAAATATCATCTTAGGTAAGCCAATATTCTCAAAGGGGAAATTGACAAAATCTGCCAGCCGAATGTTCCACCAAGCACCGCAGTACCGTATAACACGGATCCAGTGCTATACATGTAAAAAGTTCATCTCTAGTATTAAATGCATAAACAGTCGGTGACTTCTTACAGACGTAAAAAGTCTATGTCCCTGCGCGCCAACCGTTTCGGTTGCGCGCCAAAATGTCCTCCGTCCGTCATATTAGCAAAAATGACGCGGCGACCAAAGAACAAAA
>BSXT01001172.1:0-53840 GCA_030267785.1 Phytophthora fragariaefolia
CTAGGAGTCCGTAGATAGGGATCGTACGGACTCGTACTCAGACTCGGTGAGTCTACGTCTTCCTCTGACGCACGCTACGGCAGCCCCGCTGCAAGCTCCCTCTTCGTTTTCGAAGTCGAGCTCCATGGCTCAAGGAGCTATAGAATTCTTTGTTCGGCGCCACGACAAAAGTAGAAGAGAATATATCGAGTGTTAGCTGTGCCTGGGGGGACTATTGCAATCCAAAACGGATGTATCTTGCTAATAGTAGTGGTTTCGCATCCGCTGTAACCCACATGGCGCGCCTGTCACGGCGCATTGGGCGGTTGCAGCTGCTCGTCGCGTGTAACACAGGACAACAAGTACGTATTTCGCGCAATTTGGCTCCAAATAGCTGTTATCGACGATTGATTCCACGGCACGGGTTAGCACGAAAAGGCTCGTTTCGAATACCAGTTTTGACAGGCTTAGCAATATGGATGGCGATTTCTTTTACGGATGATATTGGGCGTTTCATTCAAAATTTCCGAGATCGGTTGGTTGAATCGACAGAGCCCAATCGCCAGGAAATCGCCCAGCCCCTTTAAACGAATATAATATGACGTGTAAGGAGTGGGTCAATCTTATTCAAAGGTGTTTCCACATTTGTCATTCAGAAAAGCCACACAGAGGCGTCCTAGGCGTGTCCTCTGGGGTAGAGCTGTGGAAATATAGATTGTTTATTGATTGATCATGGTGCGTTGGAACAATCAATGATTGTAATCTCAGCAATCTCAGTTACAATTATTGCAATCTAGCGTTCTTCCTACTCTTGCTCCGCTACTTCCTGCTCATTGTTGTCTTTTGACTGCATGATTGCTGACGACATGTCACAAGATCTCAGTTCAGCTTCAAGAACATGATGAGTTCGAGCGTCTCGGAGCTCATGCTCTTCCTCAAGTACCCGATAGTGCTTTTGACGGTGGAGAAGAACCGCTCAACGACAACAAACGTTGCAGGAATCCAACTCGCGTCCAAGTACTTGGACTGACGCGTGTTCCTCTTGCGGGTCTCATTGCTGATCTTTTCGTCCAGTGCTTCTGCAGCTCTCTTCCTTTTGGACTTATTCGGTGTCGAGGCCCGCAAGAGGAGCACGCGTCAGTCCAAGTACTTGGACGCGAGTTGGATTCCTGCAACGTTTGTTGTCGTTGAGCGGTTCTTCTCCACCGTCAAAAGCACTATCGGGTACTTGAGGGAGAGCATGAGCTCCGAGACGCTCGAACTCATCATGTTCTTGAAGCTGAACTGAGATCTTGTGACATGTCGTCAGCAATCATGCAGTCAAAAGACAACAATGAGCAGGAAGTAGCGGAGCAAGAGTAGGAAGAACGCTAGATTGCAATAATTGTAACTAAGATTGCTTTCTCTGTTCGCTCACAGTAGGGATGAGGTCCACAAACGGCACACGACGAATGTCATCCGCCTCTGCATCCGCGGATAGGTCGCGATCCACCTCGCTGTCGTCCTGTAAATGGTGCAAATAGGGACGGAAATCCTCGAAGCGCTGGAGCATCCGGTAGCAACCACTCCAACGTAGCTCGTGCAGCGGGACCGGCTTGTAGGTGCAGCCATGTTGCTTCAACTTAGCGATCCGTTTCACCGTTTTCAGCTTCCGCATCATGGCACTCACCTTTGATCTGCTTCATGTGAGGTGCCAGACGCCCACGAATGGCATGGTTGAAGCAATGAGCTGCGCATCCTACGAGGGGCACGTCCACTCTGCGAGCGATGGTCTTGTTGGTCGGCATATTATCAGTGAAGATAGTCAATGTGTTCGCAATGTGCGGACCGTATTGAGGGAGCACCAAATCCAGGAAGTCGATGTGCTCGGCGGCCGTCATGGAAGCCTCGTTCTGGAAGGGCGAGAAAGCCAAAAAGCGCACGCCCTTTTTAGTGGCAGCGAAAATGGCAATCGCGTGCTCGGCTGAGTCGGTAAATCCGTCGAACACCAGTTCAAACTTCTCTCCAGCCAACTCAACGGAGATTTTGCATTCGACAACCCCAACCAAAGAAGTTATCCGTTTCAGAAGGGTTGCACGATCCATCGCCTTGTAGCGGATTGCAAAGGGAATGAAAGCGTCATCAATGTGGGCAAGACGGAAGTTCTTGAGGGCAACCAGCTTCGTCCATCCGTAGGTATCCGCAACATTCTTGTGCACGAACATGCTGCGGATCGGACTACAACCCTTGTTAGCGCACTTCTCTGCTACAGCCTCAAAACCAACGTGGTGGCTGCGTAGGTGCGTCATCAGATTCTTGTAGCCAGCGCTCTTGAGCTGCTTCACTACAATATCGCAGATGAAGCATGTACGCTCGGTTTGGTTGGGGTTCTTGAAGAGCAGCTTGACAACTTCGGCGTTCTACATGATGAATGCGGGGTGGGGGGATGGTATGGGTTCTTTGGCTTGGTGCAAATTGGCGAATGAGGAGAGATGCGAAGGACGTGATATTGCAGCCTTAGAAAATTGGCGCGAAAGCAAGCTAGTGGCTGTGTTTTCTCCTCTGGGATCGATGCTAGCTCTTTGGTTGGTGGAATGGCATGATTGCCGATGTCATTGGCTCTGCGGCAAGCTTTCGATTGTGATTGCCGATTGGGATTTCTTTACAATCAATAATTGTGATTGATAATCTTGACAATCTTGCAATCGCAATCATATTTTCCACAGGCGTGCCTCCGGGGGGACAGTGCTGCCCCTACCAGGCCGATCAATTGGTCACGGAGCATAAGATGGTACCGTCGTACTCTGCGCTGCACGGGGGCAGCAGCTAGTGCCCTCGGAAAAGCTAGAACGGTTTCTGGTTCTGCACTTATCCCGGAAATGTCCCCGACACCCCAGCAAGCAGCCCCGTTGCGCGTCGAAGTCGGACACCCAGCGTCAGTCCTGAACAATGGTGTCGAGACGGTGTAGGGCGCTTGTGGGCACGAAAGTAAAAGTAGAAGTGATTGAGAGAGTGAAAATTTAGCGCATGTCCGTCGTAGCTCTCGCTTCCGTCGCCTCCTAGGCCTCTCTTGCGCCTGCTGCAGTCTCTCAAGTACAAAGTAAATGCAAGTGGTGATGCAGCCGCCACAAACAAAGCGCAGATCACCTTCCATCTTCCCTCCTTCTGCAGCTTGCAGCTCGCCGGCAACTTGCAGCTCGCCTACAACCTGCAGCTCGACTGTAACTTGCAGTTCGCCTCCAACTCGAGTCACCATTTCTAACAAGTCCTCTCATCTTAATCGGTAGCTGCACCAAGATTGCTATCAACTGATCTTGTAGTTCCCGAATAGGCAGTGAGTGATCCGGGTGAGCACGATGTTGCGTTACCACTTCCTACATCGCTCACTTCATAATCTATGGATTTCAGCTAGTCAAACGCACGCGTCGATTCACTGATGGGGGGGCTGAAGCGCACATTTGGGTGGAATCGACAATAAAGTAGGTTTCAAAAGGTGGAATATCTAACGTTAGTTGCCTTGCCTCTATGCACAAACTAATCGATCCGGAGTTATCTCTTCCGTCGAGCGCCACCCAATTTCGCGCCTATTTAATTAAAGGCAACTTTATGACCATCACTCCGAAACTTCAACATGCTGCAACCTTCAGCACCTTCGACTATAATTATCAAAGCGACAGCATCGCGATGGCGGACGGTGCTGCCATGGAGCGCGGTCTGACGCCGCAGTCAGCGGGCACGGACGGCGGATGGTTCACGGAGGCGGAGACGGCCGCCGCAGGCGCAGGGGCCGCCGTCGTGGTCGAAATGGAGGCTGTCCTGGCACAGACGCCTGACGTTGTGTCACTGTACAAGTCGGAGCTGGAAAAACTGCTGCTAGCCTTCGTCAAGTCTCAGGAGAGCGAGCAGCGACTACTGCACCGCACAAAAGAGATTTTGGCCGAGATCCACTCGAGCCACGAGGCCATGCTGCGTGACCAGGAGGAGGAGAGCGAGGCGCTTGCGCAGAAGAAGAAGGCCAAGGTTGAGCTCGACGCTGTGCTGCAACAAATCGCGACGACGAAGCAGGCAGAGATGGAGAAGCAGGAGAAGGTAAACAGTCTGCGAGGCAACCTGGAATTGCTCCAGGAAGAAGTGTCCAAAATGGTCATGCCGTCGGGAAACGGCGGTGACATCATTCTGAATGAAGAGCAGGAGCTCCAGATTGCAACACTTAAGAACAAGAGGGCAGAATGTGCTCGAGATGTTGAGGCCAAAACGATATCGCTGCAAGATTTACGGCAGGAGACGGCAAACTTGTATGCGCTTGTTCAGGAAGAAGAGGCCAAAAACGCGAGACTAGAAGAAATTCAAGCCAATGTTATGCTCCAAATACAAGAAAAGCAGAGCCTAACAGAAAAAGAGGTGCGACGCAAGACAAGGCTCGAAAAGGACTTGAAGGTGCTCAAGTCGGCGCATGAACGCCTTCAGGTCGAGAATGCAGCAATGGAAGCCCTCAAGAAAGAGAACGACGACAGCTTGCGTAAGAAGGAGTTAGCAATGCGCGAGTCCAAACAGAAGATGGAGAAGTATTTAAAACAATATGATGGACTATTTCGAACGACACACTCACTGACGGAGGCCATGCAACTGCAGTGGCAAAAGAATGTGGAGTTGCACAAGGAAAATGTGCAGGTAGAACATGAACTGGGCGTGAAGGAGCAGCAAATCCAGGCTATAACGCGGGATGCACTGAAAATCGAAAAGCTCATTGAAATTGCAAGAGAACAGCTGCAGGATATAGAGCCAAAGCGCTCGAGCTGTGAGACTGAGAAGGATAAGGCAAAGCTAGAGCTAGAAAACTTGATCAACATCTCGCTTGAAGCAGAAAAGAAGCAGAGTGAGCTGCTCACAAAAAAGTTGGAGGAGATGTTGAGAGAGCGAGAAGTACTGAACAAGATGCTAGTGAAGGCGAATGACCGAACTCAAGCTACCTTCGACTTGATGAAGATCAAGGAAAATACGATGAAGAACCTTCAAAACGAGATCAATGGTCTCAAGTATCACGTGAAAAAGCAACGTGCGCTAATTCAGCAACTTGTCGGGGAGCGTGAAAAGTACGAAAAGGAAGCAGCCAACGCAACTCAGAAATTTATGACTTCTTTGGAAGAGGCAAAGTTGCAGGATCTGCAGGTTGTGTCACTTCAGCAGAAGATTATTGAGAGTGAGAGTCGACTGAAGCAGCAGCAAAATTTGTACGAGGCAGTTCGCACTGATCGAAATCTGTACAGCAAGCAGCTCATCGAGAGCCACGAGGAGATCGGCAATATGAAGCGCAAGTTCAAAATCATGAATCATCAGATTGAGCAGCTGAAAGAAGAGATCACATCGAAGGATCATGCATTGGTGAAGGAACACTTCGATCATCACAAGGTAGACAAGGAGAAAGAGATCCTCAAGAACGAACTTTTGCGCATCAAAAAGCAGATTCAGTCGTCGGAGCAAATCATCCTCAACCAAGAACTTGAAATCACCAAGCTTGCAAAGATCATACAGGAGGCAGACGAAGAGAAGCAGCGACAAGTCAAAGAATACGGATGTGTTGTTCATGATCGTGATACTCTACGACAACAGCTCATCCAGCGTAATGAAGAGCTAAGTGTGTTGTACGAAAAAATTAAGATCCAGAAGTCGACGCTAGCGAAGGGGTATTTTCAATTCCAGGAGAAACAGAAGGAGGTAAGCAACCTGAAGTCACGAATCTATGCTCTAAGCACAGAGAGAGACTCAAGCAACAACCAGCTGTCGCATGAGGGCTCACTCAAGCAAGAGCTCTTCCGCCTAGAGAAAGAGCTTCTGCAGGAGAAAACCAAAATTCGGGCTTTGTCAGAAGAGCTCGATCACCCGCTGAATGTTCACCGTTGGCGCAAGCTGGAGGGTAGTGATCCAAAGCGTTTTGAGATGATTCGGAAGCTCCAAGCGATGCAGAGAAAGCTGATTCGAAAGTATGAGGAAACAACAATTAAAGACCTCCTCATATTGGAGAAAGAGAAGCTATACGTTGAACTGAAGACGATACTAGCACGGCAACCTGGGGCAGAAGTTGCGGAGCAGTTATTGGTTTACAAGGAAACTCTCAAAGGTAAACAAAATCAGATGAAGCAGATGGAGGACGAGCTTCAAATGTACAAGATGCAAGTTAACGAATACCGCCACGATCTTGCTCAACTAGAGAAAGAAAAGCAGCAGATTCAGCAAGAGTGGATCAACCGACAACTAAAGTCATATAGCAATCAGTTCAGCAATCCTAGAAGCAGCACTAGTGACAGTCCTATGAAGGGCTACGGTGATCCTAAATTGTATGGCAATCCGGAAGATTGAAGTGCGAGATGTGACAGCGCATCATATCGAATATATATGTTTGCCTACTAGTTGCTTGTGGTTCGTTGGTTTGTTGCCGGCAATGGGTAGACCGCACAACATGTTGATTCAGCGTTTCTTAGCCACGTGGGAACGTCGGGGTCACCTACACACATTGCAATCAAAGATAATGTACTGTATGAGCTGTTGACTACGTCCACAAAGGTACCGAAGAAATAAACTCGCCTCGAATGCTATCGATCAAGGGTAACACACTTGAAGTTTGAGGAAACAAATCGTTCCACACGCTTTCACAGGTATGAATTAGCGCCATAACGTCCTCATCAAGGCTAATAGCAGCAAGAAAGCCCCAGGTTGCGCCGATGCGCTGACGCAGAAGCTCTTCGTCTTCAACCAACACAAGCAACTGCTGGAGTTCCTCGTCGTAGGTCTTCAGATCATCTCACGTCAGCTCCTTCAACTATAACGTACTTCACATTCGCCTACCTCAAGATGAATGGCTTCTGCCAGCAGCTCGTGGATTTTCAGGTCGCGCTGCTCCTCGAGAAAGTCGAGCAGCAATTTGCCGTATCGCTTCTGAGCCTGAGCTCGCGACCTCGAAGTTAGGGCAGCCATGTCGGCGCCTGTGGGTGGAGTCTTGGTTTGCTGGAACTTGGTTGCAGTGGATTCCACCATGTACAGGAGGCGCTCGAGCTGCCGAGTACGCTTGGCAACGCATTGAACCACAGAAAACGCGTCACCAGTGTCAGCACCACGCATGGTTCGCTGCGCTCGAGGAGTGTCCATAAAAATAGGCAAATAGCGTGTCACCTATCATCACTTCACTCGGCATCTGCACACAACAAAACAGTTTCGCTTTGCTAGTCGCGCCCATGTTCAAGAAAAATAAAACGCTGACTCATTCTTCCGATGCCGTGATACTGTAACCACGTTTTGAATGCAAACAAGAAGGGGGGGTTGAAAGTGCATTGCTATAATATTGCTCCCGTATTTTTCGGGGATAGACAGCTATTACAACTAAAAATTCCTAATCTGCAGGCAAGCCTTTAGCTTGCATCCTAAGCTTACTGGTTTTGCAGTGCCGCGAGCTCTTCCTGGAGGCCCATGACGTACTTAGCCATCTCGTCACGCGATGTGCACGACTTGAGGATCATGTTGCGAAGCGCCTGGCGCGCCGAGTCTACCTTTGGGTCCTCCGTGGAGGTGAACAGCGGGTGCCGCGTCACTGATGGCATCGATTCCACCCCCGTCGGCAAAGCTGGCGAGGCAGCCAGCACTCTGGCGAAGTGCTCCGAGCTGTCGCCTGGTCCCGCCGAAAACTCCGCGTGCAGCAGCTTCTTGTGGCGTGGCGACGTCGACGCTGTTGAACTGGAGTACGAGGACACAGCCACGCTGGTAGGAGACACGGGGCGGCGCATGCACAGCAGATCGGCGTTGGTGGTGGCTGTGCCGTGCGCTCCAGGCGACGACGGAGCCTGCTGCGTCTCAGCGTCAGCGACGCTGGCACGCAGTCCGACGCGCTTGCTGCCTCCCGCACGGATGTGCACGAGAACGTACTCGCCCTGCTCTCCGGTGCCCGCCTCGTCTGCGAGCATGACGGCGTGCATACGGAAGACCTTCTTCTTGGCGGCGACGTCAGTCGCGCGGCTGTAGCACGTGGCCGTGATGTAGCGCACAATGGGCTGCTTCTTGGGCAGGCCCGTGACGAAGCTCATCTTGCGCCACTCGAAGTCCTTGCTCGACTCCTTCTTGCCGGACTTGCCCGCGGGCTTCTTGGCAGAGCCCGTAGGGGTGGACGTGGGCGTGGTCTCGCCGGCCGATTTTTTCTTGCGTGGGAAGCCGAACGAGCCCTTGCCAAGCAGCCGCGAGCACTTGAGGAAGTACATGCACGACACGGGCTGGCTGTAGATGAACTCCGGGTGCAGCGGCACGCCGCGCGGGTCCACGCCGAGGTCATACACGGGGATCTTGAGCTCGCTCTTGGGCGCCGAGAAGATGTCGAAGTACTGCTTGGCCGAGGGCCACGGCGTCTTGTCCTCCACTTCAATCTCCTCCTCCATGTGCTGCTGCTGCTCCTGCTCGGCCGACGTCGCGCGCGACAGCACGTCCAGCAGGGCGTCGGCCGCCACGCCCTCGTTGCGCTGCTTCTGCGCGGCCAGCAGCTCGGCCAGACCGGGCAGCACCATCAGGCGCGGCGCCTTCTCGGGCGAGCCGCGGGCCGGGAAGGCGAAGTGCTCGCCGGCGCCGCCGCTCTCGGGCGTGCGCGGCCGCTTGCGGCGGATCAGCTGGAACTCGGGCGCGCGCGCGGCGCCCTCCTCGTCGCTCGAGCGGTGCATCAGGTGCTCCATGGCTCCCGCTTCCTCCACCCACTTGCCTCTGAGCCGGTAACTCGCGTAATGAAACGCTGGAGCTCCAAGGCTGCAGCTCTGGGCCCCGAGTCCGACACGGCCGTAAGCTTGCGCGCATACAAATCACCATATGCGAGGGAACACGGGGTTGCCGTGTTTCCCTCGCAGATCCGGGGCGCACTGCGCGCGCGGATCCTCTCGCATTCAGCATGGCGGGTAGAGAACCCCAGGCAAATTTAGTCCGCGAGACCAGGTCAAGCTGTGCACTGAATGCGACCGCGAATACAAAAAGCAAGAGACCCGGCGCGATATGCGGTTTGCAGGTGGCGCCACGCCTGAGGGCAATTCCGAGCAATCTCGCAGCGCGCCATTACAGAGCCCGGCCCGCTGCACATCGTGCGCCAGATTCCGTGGTTGCCGTTGGCCCGACATCGTTTGCAGGTGTGCGTCCATTTCGCCAGTCTCGCCCGACGCCGTGCGCACGGCCTCCCCGCCAGTGCTTATGGCCCGCTGGCAAGCGCTCCAAACGCTCTGGATACTGTCCATGTGCTGCACATCTCCCACTTGTTGTGTACTTGCAGAAACGCAGACGAGTGCGCCGAGGAGGTAGTCGTATCAGCTCTCACAGGTTCAAGACAAAGTTGCCTTTTTCGGCGCGACATGCTCGGTCGAGTGGTGGCGATCACGCTGCTGAGCACAGCTCCATAGAGCCGCAGGCTCGTCAATCGAGGTACACGATACACTGTACCGTACGACCGGATGACTCGCGACCAAACGGGACGCATGTTGCCGGTCATCCCATCAAGTTGATGTGAATGCGCGTCCGCAAGAGATCCGGTCGGCGCGTTCGCATTCACGGCTCGGCATCGGGTGGCCGCCAGCGCCGCGCTCAGCTCGCGTCGGTCGTTGGGTGGTGCAGGGGCATCTCGCTGCCACAGCCGCTGGCCATGTTGCGTGCAGATTCCGCACACAACATGGCCAGCGGCACTGCGGAGCTCCTCGCTATAACGAGGATGTCGCACCGACGAGCTGCTGGTAACGGCGCTCCCCATCACCTGGTGATTCACTGCACTCACTGCGGCCCCGCGCGCCACGCCGGACGTCTATCAACTGGATGGGAGGGAACGCGTCGCCGCCTCGGCGATGCCCGGCTCCGGTGCATGCACTCAACCGGCAGCGTCGTTGTCGGGAGCGGGGACACTGTACATGTACTGCTGCAGTACATACAATACAGTACATGTACCTTGGTACTGTAGACGGAAGGGAGACACGGCACTCAGGCTTTTCTGTCGCTTGTTACCGTGGGCAAGGATCAACCTGGAATCCGGTTGGTGCACGACCACGCGCCATTCCGCCACAGCACAGCCCGGGGGTTAACGCCATGCGATGGATATTCGATTGCCAGCGGGCAAATATTGCCCAGAGTCTCCATGTGGCGAGTGGTTGTTGGTGGGTGTCCAATGCGCCTGGCAGCTCCGCACTTGGACAGCCCGAAAGCCCAGAACTTCGTGGTGGAGAGCCGCAACTCCTTGCTGGAGCGTTCCCTTCGTCACGAGGCGACTCAATTTCGTCAACAGCAACGATCGCCGTGTTCGCGCTTGCCGTGTTTCTCATCGTGAGATGCGACCGTTTCAGCTGGCGGTTTCACGGCGACTTGTCCAAGGGCATTGCCACCGCGGCACATCGAAGATCTACTGACGGCGACAGCGAGCCAGGAAGGAGACACCCGTGCAAAATGCATTATTAGGGGGGGTCAAAATTAGAAGATGGCACTAAAAATATCACCATGCCGGCGCTACCAAAATGACCAGGTGCTCGGCAAAATATCACCCCGGTCAGATATAAACTGGCTGACCATTTTCCCTGACCACCATTGCGCACTTCGGTCAAAACTTCTAGACTAAAGAGAAATGTGCTGTTGCGGAGGGCGACTCTTCGAGTTATTTCGAAAATGGTCAACCTAAACAGGTGAACCATTTCTGGAAATGTTATGACTAGAAATATGGTGGTCATTTCAAGCATAAAATCACCACTAAAAATCTAATTTTGATCCCCCCTATTGAAGCAACATGGCAAGCAATAAACATGTGACGACGCGGATCTGGCGCACACTTTGATGCACAGTTGCACATACAGACGATTACCATGCGCATCGGCACCAGAACTTCCTGCACTGGCACCTCGATGGCCATCCGCCCTGGCAACGGCGGTAGGTGCGCTTCAGGTTTGACCCTGCGTTCGAACATTGCGTGCATTCGCAGCCAGAGTGAGTGCCTCGCGCCCATCCAGGGCTTTGCTGTCCCGCAGCGACCGAGAACACGCTTTCGGATGGGAGGGGGGGGTCAAGTCTGAGGAGCTCGAGTTCGCACGTCCGCGGCGCCAAATGGGCTTCGCGAATGTGCAGTCGCCGCCGACTGTAGATGGATAGGGCGCAGTATGAACTTGACGTTCATGAGTCAGCGCGCGGGTTTACCTCCCACGGCCGCGTCAGGGCGAGCCCAGCTGGTGGCCGCGCTGCGGCATGTCTGCGTATGGGGGTCGACAGCCCCATACAAATCGAGGCGCGATCCCCGGCAGAGACGTAGAAGCCAGTCGGCCATCTTCCGCCCTTGCCTCGCTGTCCGAAGTCTCCTTAGCGGAGTCCGAGTGGTCTCATTCGCGTGTTCGCTCTAGGGACGACGGAGTCGCTGACTCCTTCGGCTGCAACTTACTGCGCTGCAGTACTGGTACACCCCTTCGTCCACCCCTCGCCCACCCATCTCCGCTTCAGGAATTCCTCCGACTTAAATGAGCTCGTCGGGGTCGTCGTCAATCGCAGACGAGGGGAGTTCGTCATCGGCCACCTCGTTAATCGTCGCCCTCGTGGTGGCGGTCGTGCTGCTGCTGGTCCTTGGCGCCTGGTACCTACACCGTCGCCGCACACACAAGCGGCTCAATGAGCATCAAGACAGCCACAGCCAGAGCACCGAGTACGTGGACTGCGTGCTGACGCCCGACCTCATGGCCATCGTGGCGGATGGCGCTCGGCGCTCGTCCAACCCCGCGGGCTTCGGCGGCAGGTGGTTCCAGCACCTGCCGCGCATTTCGAGCGTGCCGTCCATGGAGATCTTCGACCACCTCAGCACCGGCGGCGGGCGGGACTCCACCAGTGCTGCCACGACGGCGGCCACGGGGCCGTCCCCGGTAGCCAGCGGCTCGCAGTATCGCTGGCTGGAGAAGTGCGACTCCGGTGACGAGCTCGCGTGCAACGCGCTGACGCTGGAGCAGAACCGGTTGCCGCCGCAATGCGTCGTCAACGGCGAGCTGCTGCACGAAGGGAGCTTTACCCTCACGTTCCGAGCCACGCTGAGGATCGAAGGCCAAGCAAGTCGCCAAGTGGTCGTGAGACGACTGCTGCCAGAGCTGTCAGAGCAGCAGTCCTATCGCCAGGCGTTCATGGCAGACATTTCACTCAGCGCTTCGCTCCTGCACCCCCGGATCGTAGCGTTCGTCGGCTTTTTCGACCCCACCCAGTGCGTGTACGACCTCGACTCGCCAACTTCACCGTCTCACATGGTAAGGCAGGCGTCGCAGCCGTCCGCAGTGACTGAGTACATGCCAAATGGAGACCTACGCTCGCTGCTGACGCTGCGACCACGCAACGCACACGATTTCGGGTGGTTCCACTCGGTGTCGGTGCCGAAATCGAAGGCTCACCTTGCGCTGGACGTGGTGGATGCATTGGTGTATCTGCATTCCCGACCGGCGGGAGTAAGCTCGTCACTGCACCCCCTACAGCTCAAGGCCCAGCGCGTGCTGCTGTCCGAGTCGTGTGATGCCAAGATATGCGCGTTTGGTGTACGACGCGCTGTGGGGGCCCAGGCGACTTACTCCAAAGGAGACTTTTCGGTGGCCTGGTTGGCTCCTGAGCTGTTGCGTGGCGAACCCAGAAGTGAGCAGTCCGATGTGTACGCTTTCGGCGTACTTCTTACAGAGCTCGATACATGCGAGCTGCCATTTGCATCGGGTGTGGACATGGACGACGGAATGGATGAGCAAAGTCAGCTTGCGTTGCTGGTGAGCTCAGGTTCCATTCGTCCGGCACTGTCGATGGACTGCCCCGTACAGATTCAGGAACTCGTGATGCGTTGCTTAAGCTTTTCACCAACCCAACGCCCACCTGCAATTGAAGTACAGCATACTCTACGAAAACTTATCAACGGCACCAGCATCTGCGAGTCTTCTCTAGCTTCGCTCCCGTCCAACGTGTCTTCTCTTCGCAGCACACCTGGGCCTGGAACAACAACGCTAAACACACTCTTCACGCCGTGATCAAGTTTTATTATGGTCGTTGTTCTAGTGACGTGAGTACTGTAGAAGCTATCAATCTCTGTAAGAACTATCACCCCAGTACATTATTTCATACTTGTACTCCGAAGCACCCTTCATTCTTCAACTTTCTAGCACTTAACAGGCTGGGCTGCGATATCCCAGAACGATATTGAGTCTAGTCGGGCATCATCGAGACGGCAAACGACCGGCTTATCAATAACAGCGGCGTATCCATTATTTTCGCGCAGTGGGAAGAGAACGACTCGGAAATTCCACAAGTGATGCACCGGGCGCAGCATGGCTGTGTTCATGATGACATCCCATGCTTCAAATGTCAGCAGGAATTGGCCACCGAATACAACATACCCCAATCTTACAAGCTCGTAGCCGTTCAAAGCAACCTTGGTTCGTTCACCCTTGTGTTCACCGTAAATGTAGATGGGTGAGCATCCCAATCCGCCAACGTTGCTGGCACGAATGGCAAGAGCTCGCTCGACACCTTTGAGACCCATATCTGGCTGCTTGGCCGGCGGGATGTAGGGAGCAAATATGAGCGGCAAGAGATTGAGTCCGATTAACAGGACTTTGATTGACATCAGCAGTGTCACGTTTGCGTCCATCCGGATTCCGACAGTCGTTATGAAAAAGTCGACCAGGCGCAGGTCTTGCATCTCTGCGGATGATACCAGCGTAGTCACGCGACCATCGACGCCCGGTAGCGCGTTCGACCGTGCAAGAGCTACGCGAATGCGATGCAATAAGCACAACATCGCTATTGTAGGTGTGAAAAACATATCTGTCATGCGGCGACGAGTTATCTTGGCGACGATATTGATCAAGCTGTAGTAAACTAGGCAGAACTCCACCACCCCGGGGTATATCGTGAACCAGGACTCGGAAAGTGCATTCTGCTCGCCCTCAAAGTAACACCCTGCTGTCCAGAACGATGCAATTGTCACCTTGAGATGAGGCAATAGTACAATGGGAAGCATGTTGAAACTGCGCGATCCAGCTACGCAGCCCAACCCACCGATGAACCATTCGCTGTGTCCTAGGATGAAACCACGATGGAGTGATGTCATTGCCGCAATCCATCGCCCGAGCAGCATTCCCAACGACACGTTTGCAATCAGTGTTTCCCAGTCATAGATCACCCGCACTGTGCGCTGGTACGTGTTAGTGTATAGGAAGAAACCGAAGTGCTGCGGTGAAGCAACAGTGATAGAGGTCATTGTAAGCTCCTGTTCCACGGTTGAAAACTTCTCTCCCCACGTTTGTGAGACCGACGCCGATAAACACAATTTCGGATTGTCGACGCAATGCAGTTCTTCCGTGGTCTGGGTATTGAACTCGCGGTGGGTTAAGCCATATGCCGACTTGAGATCCGAGCTGATAACGTCCGAAAAATATGCAGTCTCCGATTCCTCTCCATTCCCTACATGAAGCCAACCATGCCGCCATTTCCCGTTGGGTGCCTTGAGCCATTCCTTGGTTAAAGATTCCCGTATGGATCTGTTAACCGCCACCATTGCAGGAAATTCATCGGTTAAAGTTGGGTCGATGTATTTTCCTGTGAGACGGAACATGCATGCCGATCCGTCCGATCCGGGTATAGCGTAGCGAGCAAAAGGTGCATTGTCCCAGAACGGCATCACTAGAACTGGCAGCGAGTCCTCAATTAAATAGACAGTGTCACTGGTGCTGCCTGCGGTATTTTCACCGTCCACGACGATCCGCAACCCATCTTTGATGACATGGTAGCCCAACTCGTTCTCACAAGTATCCAATATCATGCTTAATGTTGTGGAAATGAGAGCGCATGTGTCCGCATAGGTGGCATAAGCCGCGTCACTGAGCACAGTTCCAGTGTGGCGAACGACTCTGTACCCCTGCGCTTGTGACGAAGCTGGAATGGCTGTGGCACCCAACGTACCAAGTACATCATTGAGCAGCACAGGTTTGTAATAGCGTCCCTCAAGGACACAAGCCATCAGTCCATCAGTGTTTGGCTTGTCGTTGGTACCAGTGATTTCACTCATCTCTCCAGCAACGGGATGACTGCCGTACATCGCGCCACCCTTTGAGGTGACGCTGTTTCAGAAGATACCCAGGAACTGCGAAAGTATCAACACACAGATGAAGAGACAAGTAGTCCAGTGATATAGAGCCACTGCAATCTGCCGTCCTGTTGGTCTCGGCACAACACCCATCTTACCCGTCGAAGGGAGCACTTTCGCTTCTGGAGCACCATGGCCTTCATTTTCATTGTCAGTGACATCAGGAGGCCGACTGACGCCTAGTTTGGACAGAAGCTCATGTTTGGGCGATGAATTGACGCGGTGTAAACCGGTGTTGTCACTGCTGCCGCCTGAAGTTGCCATCTCGACGAAATGCAGAGGGGCGGAGGCACTTAAGCTGTAGCGTCGGCGCAGCTACGCTAAGCGACCGCGCAAACTGCAGGAAAAAATAACGCTCTGACTGTTGGACCTGAGCGACCATGCTCAACACCGAGAGATCTCCTCTGACCCACATGTACCATGCAATGCCAAAACTCAATTGACAAGAGTATCAGGTTGCGGATATCCACATATCCGTCGAATTCTTACCACTTGCTCGGATGAAGCTCGGGCCTTCTCAGTCATTTCAGCTTGTGTGGCAGCCATACAGAGCTGCAGATGCAGTGTTTCGGTGGTATGGTAGCAGGCAGGCAAGCCACATCGCGCCCAAATCTCCAATAACATTTCGGCGGTCTCCACGACATAGCGCCAGTCACCATTAGCACGAGCAAGCTGCATTTCCGTGGTGTACAGAGCGAATTGAGCCTCGTCGCTGCGCTCGAAGACATCCTCGTACTCCTTCCTTAGAAAAGCGATACGCTGCTTCGTGTCTCGGGCTTTGCTGCTCGCAAGAACCATTAGTTGCTCCATCACCCGGGTTTCCATGGCAAGCTCCTTATCTTCATAATCTGCTACTGGACTCCGCTTCGTCTGCAGTGCCACAACTTCATTCGTGCAGCGCCCACAGATGCAGTCAAACCCAAATCCGCCTGCCAGCAGGGACTGACGCCTTGTTCTAGCCTGGAGCAGGTCAATATAGGCACACTCAACAGCAACTCCATGCGGAATTTCAATAACAGCATGGAAGGCAAGTGATCTTGCTCGCGGGTCAAAACTAGGAACAACGTTAGGGAGACATGAGTGGTTCAACGCCATAGCTGCCTCGGGAAACACTCCTGTTCCAACACAGGTGACTCCATCGAGGTAAAGCGGGTGCGCATTACATCGAACACGCTCCAACGTCGCCTGCACGTGCTTCGGGTCCACAACACGACCCGTCATCTCCACGATAAAACTAACTGCTCTTCTCATTTCCGCTTTTTCTTCGCTGTCTCGATGGCGGTGCACAACCAACAACTCCAGGGCGTGCGGATTCCGCAAGAACAGCTCCATGTTCAGTACTGCCAGAACCAACCTGACCGTCTCGACATCCTCCACACCCGCACGATTTCCTCGCCTCTTCAGCTCCCGCAGTGGCAAACACTGGAAATCATGCAACGGCGCATCTGCAGCGAGACAGTTGCGAGAGCAGTACCTCGCGAACTCGCAGTCGCCGCACTGAAGTGCCTTCTGGCGCAGCACTGCAAAGCACCAGTGGCACCGTCGTGGCGCCAAACTTTGGCGAACAATTACAGCAAAGGCAGTAGCTTGGAGCGCCTTCTCTCCTGGCCGAATGCACTGCTTCGCGACTGTGAATCGCCCGATGGTGCCGCTTTTTGAGCTCCAGAGCTCCACGCGAGGGTTGTCAACCTCGAATTTTGCGTCGTGGGGTCCACGTCCCAATGCTTCATTGGAACTGGGTGTTGCAGGATGAACTAGAGCTACGTGGCGTTGCGGAATCCACTGCGAATGGAGCTTTTCCGGCTTCAAGGCGCTGGAATGGGGAGAGGAGGACGTACACTTCCAGGAAACGTAACTCAGCCCTGCGCGCGAGTTGATGCGCAAAACTTGGACGAGCAGTAGACGAGACGGTGGAGATGGTGAGGGGCAATGGGCGTCCGATGGAGAGCGCTCTGGGCTGCAGCATGCAGGCAGCGAGACGCCCGTCAGCAGGACGTGGACGTTGTGGTGGTCGGTGGTCATGGCTACAGTTGCGTGAAACTGGTGTGGCAGCGGCGGTGGATACTTTGGGCTGCCCCAATCGGAAAAAATGTCTCATGATTAGTCGTCAAGATAGTGTCACCGGCGGTATACCGGTAATTTACCGGTATTAGCCTGGTCCAAAAACCTAAAAGAGTGCAAATCAATCCCAAAATTGATGGGACAACTGAAGAGCAGCGAGATCGACATTTGAAGAGCAAAAAGATCAACATTTGAAGAGCACTGCCAGCAGATGCAAGCTATTAAAAGCGCCTACGTATGTATTATGTATTCGTAGATGCTGCTTCCCGACTCGAGCGAGGACACCTGCGGCACGGCAAAACGAGTGGAGGAGCCACCTCTGCTTGCGTTTCAAAGCACGAGGAGATCTTCCGGAGATCGTCCCACTTGAGATGAGATGTCGGTTCGAAATTCGGTCCGCTTCGTCTGGAGACGTGCTCGTAGTGAACGAGCCTCGTACTGTACGACGTACATGCAGTACATGTACATGATGTACATGTACCGCGGGCAAGGCTGCTGAAGGATATCACTGCGCTCGACGCAGGATGGTTGCGGCCTGGGGCTCTGGACTGCAGTCCGTGTCGCCACCGCGGTCCATCTGCCAGGCTGGGAAGCCACCGTAGCTGCCGGCCTGATACTTTTGCTGAACAGTACCGGAAGCGCTCTCTTTCGTTGCCACTGTTCGCGGCAACCACGTGTCGTGCGCTGTCAGCTCAGACAGGCTGCAGTCAAGCTTTGCGTGCAGCGGCGCTCGTCACACCGGCGAGGAAGATGATCCCCGCGACGCCGCGCGTCGACCTTCCGCCCTCGGGTCGGCCAACACGGCATTCCCAAGCGCAGAGGGGGGGGGGAATCCCCCCCCTGCGTTTGGGCCAGCCAGCCGCTTGCACAGCGCGTCTTCAAGCGCGGCAACATTTCCGCAGGATCAGCCCGCGCCACTCCAGAGACAGGAAGAAGGAGGGCGCGCCCCATAAATGCAGGCGCCGGGTCTATGGCTTTGGTCCCATCCCCGCGCGCGGCCAATGAGCGCGGCGTGCAGCAAAGCTGGCTCTTTTGCGCCTGATTACGGAGCCGACGCTGCACGGCCATTGGTGGAAAAGGTTCTCCCCTTCCCCCTCCGCTCTCTTCCTGCTCAAAGTGGCGCGCCAGACCGAGTCTCGCTCCGTGACGCACACCCCTCGAGCGGCTCCGCTCCCCGCCGCGCCGTCCCCCAGAGACCCCCCCCGTCCCCCCGCAGTCATCACGCACTCGCCCGACTCGCCCGCGCCCGGCGCCGCCGCAGATCGCAGCGAGCCGCTCGCCGTCCCGTCCTCGAGCTCCGGCGGCAGCAAGAAGCCGCGCTCCGCCAGCCTCGGCGGCTTCAGCGGCAGCTTCGGCAGCTTCTCCAACCTGCAGCTGGCCGGCCGCGGCAAGAGCAAGATGCAGAGCAGTCCGCAGGTGGCGCGCTCGGCCTCGGGTCGCCGCGGCAGCGTGGGCCTCGCCAGCGGCGCCAGCGCCGAGGACTCGTGCGTGTTCGTGGACAACCTCATCCGCGGCGTGCAGCAGCGACTGCGCGCCGAGCTCGGCTTCAAGGAGGTGCTCGTGGCCACGGGCGAGGAGGCCACCGCCTCCGACACGGACTCGGGCCGCGCGCGCACGCTGCTGGCCGGCTCCATCCTCCAGGACGGCGACTCGCCCGGCCAGGACCCGCCGCAGCCCTGGGAGGCCACCGCCGCCAGCACGCGCCAGCTGCTGTACGGCAAGGACGTGGACCGCAAGGGCAGCGACGCGGCGCTCTGCGGCGACTGCGCCAAGGGCACCGTGTACGTCTCGGACGGCTACGAGAACAAACAGCGCCTGCTCGTCATCGTGCCCTACCGCGAGGCCGGCATCTGGAGCCGCAGCATCTGCATGAACCAGTTCGACAGCGACAGCGACAGCGGCTCCATGATGTCGTACCTCAAGAAGGCGCTGAGCGAGAACTACGGCGTCGTCATCATGAACCCGGCCGCGCAGAGCTGCCACCCGCGCGCGCACGTCGAGAGCGCGTGGGACCAGCTCGTCGCGCCCTTGCTCAGCGAGGTCTTCGTCGTCGCCTTCTCGCGCGGTGCGCAGATGGTGCTGCACCTGCTCAACTACGACAACGGCCTCGGCGTCATGCAGGACCGCGTCAAAGCCCTCGCGCTCGTCGAGCCGTCCCACTATGTGAGCGACAGCGACACGTACTTTGCACGGCGCATGCTCGCGCGACGCGCCGTGGCCTGGATTCTCAACTCGGAGATCGACGTGGGCTGCAAAATCCCGCAGGGACACACGCGGCACGGATGTGTGTGTGTGTCGGCCGGCACGGTGCCCTCCAACGTGCTGGGCAGCAGTGGCGCGTACGCGCTCGAGATGGTCAAGAGCTCCGTGTTCGGGTCCTTTGCCGCGCGAAGCGGTGAAGCCGCAGGAATTACGGTGAACGCCAGCAAGATCAGCGCGTGTGGCATCTGCCATCGCAAGCTGTCGATGCTGAATCGCCGCATTCCGTGCTCGTGGTGTGAGGTCAAATATTGCAGTCGATGCTGCGAAGACAAATTCGTGCCGGCGTTTGGCAGCTGGCGAGTGTGCTCTCTGTGCCAGTCGCTGCCGTGCTTGATTGATCCGCGGCGTAAAAACAAAAGTGCCAAGAACCACACGAGTCCGACCGCCGCTGGCCAAGAACGCTGCAGTGTCTTCAT
The DNA here is from genome assembly GCA_030267785.1 of Phytophthora fragariaefolia. NCBI lineage: Eukaryota > Oomycota > Peronosporomycetes > Peronosporales > Peronosporaceae > Phytophthora > Phytophthora fragariaefolia. The sequence goes on from BSXT01001172.1 coordinate 19,831, forward strand.
CCGTCCTACGGCAGACGACGATGATCCCGTGTGTCTCGGAGATTTTGAGATTGTCAAGCTCGTGGGCCGTGGTGCTTGCGGCCGTGTCAAACTGGTGCGTAAGAAGCACGGCTACGACGAAGGCGTGTTCTACGCTATGAAGGCCATTCGCAAGAAACTTGTGATTCAGCGCGGTCTGGTGGAAGCTACCAACGCCGAGAGGCGTATTTTGGACCGGATTAAACACCCGTATGTGGCCACTTTGTGCTACGCCTTCCAAACGGAGGCTAAGCTGTATCTGCTTTCAAAGTATTACCCCGGTGGTAACTTGCTGGACCAGATGCGTCTCGCACGGAGGTTCACTGAGGATCGCACACGATTGTATACTGCCGAGGTGGCACTTGCTATCCGCCACCTGCACCAGAATGATATTATTTATCGCGACCTCAAGCTGGAAAACGTGCTCGTGGACTCGGACGGTCATGTGGCGCTTACGGACTTTGGTATGTCTAAGGAAAATATGCCAGACGCAGGCCGGACCACCACATTCGTGGGCACGTACCAGATGATGGCGCCTGAGGTGTTCAGCGGCAAGTCGTACTCGCGTGCAGTGGATTGGTGGGCATTGGGTGTCATGGTGTACGAAATGATCGATGGTCGCACTCCGTTTAACGCCAAGACGAACCGGCTGATCAAGGAGCGTATCGTGAATGTGGACCTGAAGTTCTCGCCTCGGTTTACGGAAGATGCGAAAGACTTCGTGTCGAAGTTGCTGACTAAGAACGAGGACAACCGATTGGGATCAGGCGAGCACGGCTTCGAGCACATCAAGAACCACCCATGGTTCAAGGGTCTTGACTGGGACAGCGTTGAGCGCAAGGAGGCGCTTTTCGAAGGACAGTATGCGCTCATGGAGAAGCACGCAAAGGAGTACCGCACTGAAGATATCTTTGAGACCTACATGAACACCGTCGAGGTTCCCATCGACACACCGGCATCGGTGAAGAGTTCCAACGACGAGCTGTTCAACGACTTTGCGTTCAACTACATGGACGGACCCGAAGAGGAACAGCGTGATATCCCTGAGCCGGACGAGGAGGGCGACGGAGAAAGTCCGTTATCACCGATGTCACCCGCCACAACCGAGAGATCGTCGAAGCCCAGGCCGCTTACCTCGAAGGAGGACAGGATGCTCGACACGTTCCTGTCGACGACCGGTTCGCACTTCGACCTTACGTTGCTGCGCCCGAACCAGGCGACGGACTTTGGCGTATCTGCCTGCTCGTCGCTGAGCTCGGGGGGCACAGACGACGAGGCTGCGGAGCCCGTTGAGAAGGAGGACGACCTGCTGAAAGTGAAGGAGAAGAAGGCCCCAAAGTCGGACGAGAAGAAGATGCCGTCGAGCCCGACCACGCAGCCCGTGTCGCCCTCGAGCAACGCCGGCACGGACTCGTCTGCGACGGAGCCGACGACGGCTCCTACCGAGGCCCCCGAAGCCGGCAAGGCCTCGTAATTTGTTGTGGGTAAGTGATCAATTGAGCGCCGACAAACGCAGCCGCGAGCGCACCGTCGACGAGGATAGAGCAGATACGGCCGCGTACACGCCGAGAGTGCTGGTGGTAGGTAGTATGTGTGGACGATAACACGCTGGCATTGATTGAGTTGCACTGGGCTTCAATCGTCCATCCTTATCCACCTTCGTGCAACCTCCATTCGTACCATAATACGTGGTACAGACTAGATTCAACAGTCGTGAAATTCCCATCGCGACTTTTCGATTAGCATCTTCAATTCAGCAAAATTCAGGAGGGAGACGGGAAGATGGAGCTGGAGACCCCTCGCGCCGGCGCCGCCGCTACGTGGAGCGGCCCGCAGGCCGATGCAGCGCGCGCCGCCACGTGCGACAGCTGGACGAGCTTCTTGCAACGCTACGACTCGCTTCTCGCGCGCGAATTGGCCCAGGAACGGCCGCAATTCGTGCGCGCGCTGCGCCAGCTGCAGCGGGAGCAGGAGCGGCACAGCGCGCAGGTCCTGGCCACGCTGCGGCCCAAGGACGCGCGGATGTCGCAGCTGCGCGAGGCGGTGCGCGAGCAGCGCGAGCAGCTGGACATGGTGCTGGACGAGCTGGCGCGCAGAGACACGAAGGAGGACAAGCAGGTGCAGGTGGACGCATGCGGACACTTGGAGGACGCTGCAGTGCAGACGGAGACGCTTGAGAAGACGCTCGTGGCCTGCGGGACGCAGACGCAGGCTCCGGAGCGGGAGAGCGACGTGCTGTCGCTGTTGCAGAAGCTGGAGAAGGAGCTGCAGGCTGTGGAGCAGAGGAACGCGACTCTGGAGAAGCAGCTGAAGCAGCGAGCGGCGACCGAAGAAGAGGAGGAGAACGACGAGCGCGTGCGGGCGTGCGCGGAGACGCTGCAGAGAGGCCTGGAGGCCATTAACTTGTCCTGCAGCTGCGTGGAGAACCCGTTTGCCATCTTTGCCGGCGACGCAGGTGGAAGCGCGCGGAAGTGCGTGAACCTTGAGCACCGGCTAGACGCACAAGCGGCGAGGCTCGGGCATTTGCAAGAGTGCTCGCTTCAATGGCGTGGCGCAGTGGTGCAATTGATGAAGCGTTATAATGTGTGTGACCAACATTCGAGCGCAGTAGCCCCGTTGATTTCGCAGCCCTCAGTGGCTCGTTGTTATGGCGAGAACACTGAGGTCAATTGTTCAATGGCTCTGCGTGGTGTCTTGAGGCAACTACGTGAGCTTTGGAATCTGTGTCATGGTAAACGTAACGGTGACGATAAGCTTTTCACGAGAGAGTTGGCAGCAGTGCTCGCACAAGGAAAGAGTGGGGTGAAGACCGCTGCTAAGATGGTTCAGGAATGGGCTGGATGGCAGGCTAGCCATCTTGAGGAGGTGCGATCTCTGCGCCAAGGTGCAGCAGACGAGCGAGCCGCGGCAATTACTCGACGCTTTGTGCTGCTTAACCGCATTGACGAGTTAGAACAACGAGAACTTGACTTGCAAGCAGAGCTGAATGCACTTCGAAAATCTACGAAGGGCCAAGATATCAGAGCTCCAATATCATCATTTCCCCTTAATAGTTGTGGAACGACGTTGAAGGAAAGAGACACACCCGAAATACCTTTAAAGTATCCACAATTAATGCTGCGACTTGCCACTGCCGAACAGAACTTGCTGGCAAGGGAGGAACAAATGAAGGCAGCAAATGCTACCATCCGAGCTCTCACATCGTGTACTCCCACAGCAACGAGTACCAATATCTCGGCAGTTTATGATGGAAATAGTATGCTTTCTCTCGCGACAGAAATCCAGCGCTCGTTGCATCAAACGCCTGAGTGGACTCGGAAACAACAGAAAGACTTGATGAATTTTGGGCAGTATTTTCAAATGGAAAAAAAATGCCTTCAGCTGAAAACACAACTTGAAGCTGAACAGATGCGCGTAGCGACGATCCAAGCGGTGCAACAAGTTTGCGAACAGGAGCGAGATGAACTTTTGTTGAAAGTGGAAAAGCTAGAGTCGGAAGTTCTATTGGCAAGTATTACCCGCGAGGGTGCAGTATCACCGTCTTTACCAAGCATATTTTCGGACCCAGTTGATAATGACCTGCAGAATTATGTTTTTTTCCTATTTAGACGTCTTCGTCTGGTTGAGAATGACAACAAAAGTCTCCTGAATCGCACTAGGTACTTGCACGCGCAAATAGCTTCATTAACGAAGCAACTGCAATCACATGATGAGATGGAGAAGACTGATGCATCGAAACTGGGCACAACTGTTTTTGAAATGATTGTTGACCATCATCAAAGGTGTGTCGATGACTTTAAAGTTTTTCTTGACACCCAACGAAGTATCCAAACCACAACACATATAAACAAATACGATATAGTTGATAGGTCTCACGGCGAATGGAAACTTTTGTTGAGCCACTACGAAGATCTGTGGATCGCATTTTACTCGTTATATTCAGGCCTTGAGCAAGGCTTCGTGCTAGCCAAGTCTAGCAACAGCTCTAGAAACCCAAACGCTTTCTTCAACTCTGTAACGCTCGGTTCTGGCTGCCATGGTATGGTCGTGCCTTTATCAGCTACCGATATCCAGCAATGTGGACCAGAGGCATTAGCATTTGAGATATCCAAGCAAAATGAAAAAATACTGATACTGCAGCAAAAGTTGCTGACCCAAGAGGAGCAACTGCGTGGATTTTCTGGGGTTGCGAGTAATTCTGATGCTGAAACACACTCTAGCTGTCGACAAGTTGAAAGCGAACATCCACCGATCAAGAGCCACTTTAACACTAAGGAGTTGCCAGAGGTGAAGCCCGACGAGACGAACACTGGTGGCTTGAATGCATTGATCCGGGAAGATCGCCCATTTTTGGCGTCGATGAAACCCCGGAGGCTACCGCCTCCAGTTTCTAGCATGTCAAGTAACGGATCCGGTAACGAGGCACCAGTTGAACAAACTGAAGGTACAGAGGCAAGCTCTCCGGAAATGAAAGGAAAAAGAGTACGATGCACGCTTGCTAGCACATGTTATATAAAGCAAATCTGATGTTTGTAATATTTATACGTGTTCTGCTACAGGCCATGGGGCTCACGGCCGAAGAATTAACAAATTGCCTGGCGAAGTGCGCTGAACTGACATCACGGAATACTAAACTCGCTCAGCGATTGCATGAAGAAAAGGAAGCCAACAAGCTGTATCAGAAACAGCAGGAGGATCTGCAAAAGGAACTCGGCACACGAACGGATGAAAAGATGGAGTTACAGCACGCTTTAAGACAGTATCAACACCAAACAACTACACCCAGCTTCATGCAGGAAACCTTCATTGCCGGTGGTAGTATGGAATCTAATTTGCAGTCTAAGACTCGCGACGAAAACGGCATTACCATGGCAGTTAATAGTGTTAAGGATGCTAACCTGTCCGATCGTTCTAGTGATGATCTACGAGAGCAGTTGGCCTCTAGAGAGCAAGAAAATCTTGCGCTTGTACACTCACTTTGCACTATAAAGGAGAAGTGCGCGCAAATGGAGGCCAACCATCAGAGAGAACTTCGCACAAAGACGGCTGAACACGCCGAAGCTATGGAAAACTACATGTCAACTGTCAATGAGACTTTATCACACATCGAAAGCAATAAACAGCACTTGGAAGATGTAAATATGAAGCTTCGCACAAACCTCCAGCAACTGGAGGAAGAAAGGATGCGTCACGACTTGGAACACTCGAAGCGAAGCTCAAAAGGAACCAATACTGATGGTCTGGAATCGGCCACGTATACCCGAGAAAAGGAAAATCTACAGGCCCGCGTGTTGGATTTGGAACTGCAATTGGCTCGCGAGCGGAAACTCACTGAAATGGTGGAGCAAAACCAGAAGCTTGAACATCAGCATGAGGAACAGCATGAGAGTACTGCAATGATGGAGGCTACCAAAGCTAAGCAGGAATACAAGGTGCATTGTAAAGCCTTAAACGTATGGCGAAATAATCTTCAACTCGAGTTTGAAGAGTATCAAGCAGTGGAGCGTGCATCCCAACAGGAAAGTGATAGACGCATCGATTTTCTGTCAGCTTGCATTGAGGAGTTTGTCCGTCTCGCTGACACAGGACCTTCTACTACTGGGAGAAAAGTGTCTACGAACGAGCTTTACGATATTATTATGGGTTTCGCTAGAGACTCCCCACGCGTTGCAAGCGGTGGCATTGCAGCGTCCCCTCCAATAAAAAGGCAAACACAGCAACGACTCGCGTCTCGTGAAAAGGAAACAGACGGCAACGACCAGCAATGTGCTATCTCACAGAGTAATAGTCTGGTTATGGGAGAAGAAGGCGTTCAGGATGAAGCTGAAATGAGCGAGGCAATGTGGTGGAAATTACGTGCGTCAAAAATGGAGGCGTATGTACGCTCTGCCACGTTGCAGAACGATACGTTTGAAGACACTATTCGGCAGCTCGAGCTGGGCATTAATAGCGTGAAAGATGAGTTGGCAACGAGACTTGCACGTGAGGCACAGTTGGAGACAAAGATAAGTGCCCTCAAGACGGAGTTAGTGACCACGAAAGATCAAGCTGCTTCTCTAGCAGAGAAATACCAGTTGGCACAAGCTGAGCTTCAAAAACATCAAGGTGTGGCTACAAGCCGAGGAGATGAAACCCAGCGTGCCCGAATGACTATTCAGCGAAAGGCGGAGCTCTTAATCCAACAAAAGGCGAAGGTTGCTTCGCTTCAGCAAGAGTTGGAACAAGCAACAAAGAAAATCGAAAGGCTTGGTGCTGCCGAAAAGCAAGCAGCACTGCTTCAGCAGAAAGCAAAAGAACACACACAGCAGTTACTACACGCTCGCCAAAGCTACGAGCTTTGTCACCATGATAACGTCCAGTTGTCATTCCATCTCGAAAAGGTGAAAGAGCGTCATGCTGATGTAGTAGCTCGGTTGAAGGCAGTACGTAAGGAAAATGGCCAATTACGAGCACAACACTCTGATCTTAACAATAACGTGAAAGTTGCAGCATCTCAAGCCGATATCGATGAGAGTGGGAAAAATATTCGCCGAGACAACCAGGGAGAAGCTTCTACTTCAATCGCATATTTGACAGAAGAAGCCCGCGCACTTAAACGGCGTGTTCTGCAGAAGCAAGATGTGATCGTTAGCTATAAGTCAAAGGTTGCGGGGTATGAAGCACAGTTGGAGCGTCAGAGAGAGACTATGATAAAGCTTGCGCGTACCAATCGCGAGTTGCAGCAAGGATACCGCCACCGACAGCAACAGGAGCATGACTATACTTCAGCTCTTCAAGCGAAACTCGAGGATCAACTCGAAATCAAGCAGGCCCAACTTGATGGTCTACGGGCTTCCGTGTACGATTCGTTCGAAGCCTTTGTATTCTGTCGAGCTCCGAGTGCGCTAAAGTCGCCTTCTTCGCCAGTTAGCGCGTCACTCAGTAACTCTTTGCTCGACGACGTTCCTGACAACAGCGATAGACTTTATGAGATCAAACGGTGGACGGACTTTTCGACTGATGACATTGAGGATCTAAAGCTTGCTCGAGGTACGCAGCGGACACTCCAACGAGAGGACCAACATGGCAGCAGTAAGATAGACAAAAACATGGCTGCCACCGCTGCACTACGAAATGTAGAAAACGCATTAGAAACAAACCCTGGGGATTGCCGCGCGGATATATGCAAGCTCCTGCAGTGTATGTGCACCTAGAGAGCCTTCTTCTGATACTTAAAGCGCGTAGATAATTCATGTTTCCACGCACGATGATCACCTCATCTAGTAACACTACATGTTGTGTTACTAGCTAAACTTTCAGCTAAAAATTAATACGATCTAGCTGGCTATTGAGCACTGAGCATTCTTATGGGTCAAAACATCAGATTTTGTAAGTTTGGTACTTGTGTAGTTCGCAACGCTTTCAACGCAAATACTCGAGTAATGCATTACATGGCTGACATTGTTATGCCAGCGGGGTTCTTGCTGTTGCTGCTGTTTTTGAATCAAGTATTGAGCACCTTGGTTTGCAAAATACTTTCTAGTGGGTAGTTAGTTCCATCAACGCTGATTGCTAAATTGAAACAATCCATTACTTCAACTATAGCTTGAATCATGCAAGGACATAACTAGTAGGTAGGTAGAAGTAATATTTAACCTAGACATTACTAAGTACTTACAACCTAAATACGAGCTTGCTTGATAGAAGAAGCTGACGATTGTGCATAATGCACAAAACAGTTTCCTTGACGCACCTCCTATCGTTGGTATATACTTTGTATACGTCCCAATGATTGGACGTGCGTCAAATAAAACGCTTTTGATCAAGATCAGAACATGTGAATACCCGAATTAGCATCAACTAGTCGACAGTCACGAAGACAAAAATTGGTGTTGATAATAATAGGCTATTGCCATCTCCTGAAGTATTATCCCAGGCTAGTAGAGAAAGCTGGAGCGAAGTGAAGGATCTCTGCGCACCGGGCAAGCTGGGCCCATCGACGGTTTAGTCAAATGAATTTGATGAAGAGTGTAGCAGCGGCTTGGGTACGCTTCTACGACTGGAAAACAGAGCACCATTTTCTTGGACGCTACTCGGTGGATAAACTACAGCAGTTTGATCGATACCAGGCGAACACAAGTCTGGTACGATGCTTGACTGTTATTTGGTTGCTCTCAATATTACCAGTGTTTTCGCTACTCGTTGGACTTCACGCTATTCCTCTTGCTTCTCCTACCCTCGGAATCTCTCGCAATGCTGGAGCGATTACACGGTCTGCAATTGGCCACGCAGTACTTACAGTAGCATGGGTATTCTACGTGTTGCTATCTATTGGAGCTGCAAAGGATTGCCGTCCATCCTGGACTTTTGTGGTCTCTACTGTAATTGGTGGCTTGGTACCAGAAGGATTGTGGCTGATCGTGTCAACACTATGGAAATATCCTGCACCTGGAGGGGGGTTTGCAACGATGATTATTACACTTGGATGTATTTTCTACCTCACTCGCTGGTGCCAAACAAACGAGGGTCGAGTTACCAATCGGCACCGAACTCGAATTCTAACCATCGTAATGGTCGAGTACCTGATGATTGTTGTGTTTTTCTTGCTTATGGCATTGGCATTTTCCCAGGCCCCATGGGGTATACAACTCTTGTTAATTCTGACACATCCTCCATTAAGATCTATCTTGAAGCGGCAATCGTGGGTTTATGCTCGCAAACTAACCGATCTGAGCTCAGACGTATCTCTAAATTTCGTCGACATGAGTTCATCATTGTGCCAAACACTATCTACCCAATATGCTCGAGGTCCGGAGATATCAGCGTTATTGATAGTTGTAGAATTTCTCCTAGGTGCTGCTGTGGCGCGAACATACTCGACGCATACGTTTATTGTCGATGGCTACCGTACGCTACAGACAGCCATAAAAATAGTTGAAGGAAGCCTGCCATCGACGCTAGTAGAAGAAGAGGATGAATCTCAAAAAGAGGACACTGTGCATTTGAAAGCGACTGTCGAATTACACCATAAACTGGTGGAAGAGGTATTAACTACAAATATTCCAGCAATAGCCGTACCAAGCTATACTCAGCGGCTTCGACGTGCGTCATCGGATCCTATCGGTACCACCGAGCCACAGCGACCCAATCCTCGACTCCGAATAATTGCTGAAAGCACAGCCACAAATAACTATGAACCGCAGACTTCCCAATGTTTCCCGAAAGTAATACACAAGATTCGCCGAGCAGCGTCCGATCCGGAAAGTGGAAAATCGCCTTCACGAAGGCATTCAACAGAAAGTAATACAATTCCTTTCAGTTGGGGGCTTCACGATAGCCTCAAACCTATTCAACGACTTCGTCGCGCTTCATTGTCTGGTACGCCGAAAGAATCTGGTACCGTGAACCCTCCACGCGTGCGTCGATGTTTCACCGAAATCGGTACAATTTATCTGCGTGGAGAGCTTTATGACGGCCTGAAATCAGTTCAAAGGCTTAGTCGTACCGCCTCATCGGGTACAACTAACGAATCAGCGTCTGTAAAACCACAACTGATCGATCAACGAATGGCCAAATCGATATTCGAAACAGACAGGAACTTGAAAGATTTGGAACCATCATCACTGATATTTCGACGAACCGCATCCGATACCATTCCAAAATATATAGCCGAATGGGGGCGCCTTACGCGCAAACCTGCTTTTCGAGATGCTACTACAGGACACATTCTAGCACGCTTGCAAAACTGGTCCCGAGGACCTTCAAAAGTGTTCTGTTTCACTGATATCCGACCAGACACAGTGTCTTCTACACCTTCCCAAAAGCAGAAGAGACCCTCCCAAGGCCGACAAAGCTTGACAGACCTTCCACCTCTCGGTGACTTGCAATCTACTGAGCGATTTGGTCGTAACCCACCGTTACGCCGCGCCACTTCTGTGTTTCTAGCTCCACGAACACTCTTGAAATCAGGAACCAAACGTTTGCTTGACTTAGGTCGCAGCAATCGTGGACTTGCGTACGCCACGGGACAAGAGATTCCCGAGAATAACACCTTGGCTGAGACTCGAAAATCTACACAAGTAAACATTGACGGAATTCTTGTTGCTCGAAAAGATCAAGCCCGCATATTAGAGCAAACTCTGCAACTTTTATTTTCATGCGAAGTGCTGGTCATGACTGAGTTTATCAAGGTTTTGATTCCTCTTATACTGGGTGCGTAGACTACGATTCCTTCGGCATAATTGTCGTTCTTACCGATTATTGCTTTGGTAGGTCTACTGCTTGTTGCTTTGTGGTCTTTACCAAGCTCTCATTACAGTATATTACTTCGTGATATTTCCAGAGAGGAAATAGTCAAGAGGGTGCTGTGGTGCCTTTGCTTTTCATTGTTCGAGTTACCAGTGCTAGTGGCGGTATGCATTATCGTCTCTAAAAAGTACGGAATTTCACCAGTGCACCTTTTGGCTTTTCTTCTAGAGCAGCAATACGCGAATTTTCAGACGAAATTGGTTAGCTGCTTCCTTGCATTAACCTTCTCAACTTCTGTGCACTAAGGTATGAGAAATGATGCATATACTATCGCTGCTATTTTCTCATCATGCGAGCTAACGTTAACACGGGTACGGATATGTTGCGGGCGGAAGGAATGGATTGGGCTGCAGGAACACGCTGATACAATGCCACATGCTCGTAAAGACCTCGCGGAGTTTTTTAGCTGGAGCACATCAAGTCATCAGTAGCATTGAGTACTTACTACTCAGGTATTTCTTGTTCGACCAGTGAGTACTTTCTCAAACAAATTCGGTGTAAAATCATTCAAAGTGTTTCAATAATTTCGGGAACAGCAGCACGTAATGCAGTTTCTGTTCTCATTCACGGACCTGTTAACGCAATTTTCCCCCTCTGTTCGAAGCATGACCAAATAAAAAAGGCAAATCATTATTAATTTTATTTAATGAATGGTACTGTTTCCAGTCACTCGTTGTGATCAATACAAACGTTGATAGGCACTGTAATTTCCGCTTAGGTGTGCTTTCGAATCCGGGTTCAAGTCCCGGATATGAAACAGGATCGAAACCCGGGGTTCCAAGGGGGGGGGGGATAGTACGTAAATCTAAATCCGCAAAATCATAAAAACGGTAGCATTGTCCATGTCCTTGTACTATAATACAAAAGTAATTCAAACACCCCTACCCCGTTCCCCATACAAACACCAAGCTAGAAACGAAAAATCCTCCCTAGCGGTAGCATTCTCAAAAGTACTACAACTGTACTAACCCGCCTTACTAACGCTGCACGGACACCTCGACGACAAGGGAATGGCGCAGACCGAGTCGCTCGACCCGCTGGCCGGCCAGCCCACGGACGAGTTCGGCATCCCCGTCTCGGTCAAGCACTTCCCGCAGACCGACCTGCCCGTGTGGCAGTACATCCACCAACTGGCCACCCCCCAGCCCAACTCCAGGAGCTACCACCCGCACACCCACATCTGCGTGCTGTGCGCGGCGAAGCCCCCGATGCGCGCGGGCAAGAGAGCGCTCACGTGGCGCAACGCGCTCATGCGCTGCCGCATGTCCACGAACGCCGTGTCACATATCCAACGCGTGCACCCGGAGGAGTTTGTCGCCATCGCGGACTACAAGAAGCGCAAGCGAGACGCTCTCGTGTCTGTCGCCAAGGCCAAAGGCGAGGGCAAGTCCAAGTCGGAGAGGGCCCACACCAAGCGGAAAACCAGCAAGACTCAAGGTGGGCAGGCCCAGCAGGCCAAGGAGAGCGAGCCGGTCGAGGCGAAGAATGAAGTGCCGGTAGTGCAGACCAAGACTGCGGGTCTTGGAGCGTTGGCGCGGAGACGAGCTACGGCCAAGACCATGGATCTCCTGAAGACCTGGCTCATTTCGTCGGGCTTGCCGATTTCCACGTTGCAAGACGAGACGTTCCAGCAACTGCTGAAGCTGTCGAATTCGGCTGTCGCAGCGATGCCCACGGCGTCGAACTTGCACATGCAAGTAGAAGAGGACTTTACCAAGTTCAGCAGGTTTCTGCGGTCGTACCTTGCTGCGGAGTCGGAGGCTGCTATGGGACTGCCGTTTCTGTCGCTACGTCATGACCTCCGCCCCCTCTCTGGTGCTACTATTGAGGATGAAGCGGAGGAAGATATGCTGTCGGACCAGCAAGACGCATTTATGAGTGTAACGCTGAGGTTCATTGACTCGCAGTGGCGCACAGTGGATCTGGTGCTAGCGGCTAAGGAAGTCTCTCGCGGGCTGGATCAGCCGGCTAATGAGCTTGTGACTCGTATTCTTTCGGAGAGTTACGATATCCCCTCAATTTTGAACTATGCCCGGTTCCAAGTGATTGCCGATGAAGAAACACCAACGCTTACAAATGAATGCGTTCATGAGTCTTCCAGTGACGAGCATGAAGACCAATTAACGCGTACTTTACGTCGCTGTGTGGTTGAGGCCCTGGGTGTTGACACTGACACCTCCGTTGGTAGCCAAACTGGCCTTCGTCGAATTTTGCGGCTGCTGCAAGATCTTGTGGAATATTTTGAGGTACCTGACCGAGCTGCTGCTTTGGCGGGAATAAGTGCGAGGCATAACGAGCAGTCTCCAGTTTGTACGACTTCATCGTTTGGCGATTTATACTTGTCCAATTTCACGTCGATTGGTACGATTGCAGAGCTCTTACGGATGAGTTGTGCGCGGTACCGTTCGTACCGCTTGTACTTTCAGTCGCCTGTGAGACCTACAGCGACAGAACCTGAGCTGGAGACGGCTTGGATGCAGCTTTCTAGCGACGACTGGCGCGCTGCCACGGAGGTTGAAGCGATACTAACCCAGTTTGCTCAATTCCGTTTGGAGGAGCGTATTGCTCCGCGCACAGGAGCGGTGTCTCCATCGTATGCTTTGCTCTTCCGGCGCCTTCTATCTGTCACGAGTCACGCTTCCAGCCTAAAGTGTCTGTCCATCGAGGATGACCTCACCACCACTTCGTCGCCTGTTAAACGTGCAGTACGCCGCATATCTAGACGTGTCGATACGTTCACACCCACTGGTCAGCAGTGTGTCATGCGGCTTCGCCAATTGATAGCCCAGTATTTTCCAGCTCCGCAGACCCCATCAACCACAGATGATGAAATCAAGGCAATGCTGTTGGATCCGCGCATCAATCCCAAGGCTGCCGACCTTGTGACAGATACTCGAGCATTCCGCCGCGCTGAACAGGCTTTGCGCCAGGAGCACCGCGTCGTGTTTGAGCTGATTTCAGTCCGACACAAGAATGCCAACCCAAATAGCGAGGGCGAAGTTGAAGACGACCTTGAGGACGATGAGGACGACGAGGAGATCAGCGCCCTCTTAATGGTGGATGGCCCAAAGAACCAGCCTCCAGCTGCACAATCCACAACAAGCAGTGGTCGACGTTTAAACGATACGATTGCTGAAGATGAGGCTCGTGCCTGGCGTGAGTGGCAACAAGTGTACGTCGCCTGGGACACTCTTGTAAGTGAGGGTGCCGACTTATTTGACAAAGGCCAGTACAACCTGCTGAAGCTTTACCACCATGTGAACATCCTGAAATGGTTCCGCGACGTTGGTCAGCGGGCGCACCCAGCAGCGTCACTGCTAGCACGCATGTACCTTGGCCAGCAACTGGGCCCGTCTCAAACTTTCGGGGCATCTCTTCGCAGCTTCATGAAGCAGGAAGATCCTAAGTGGGTTTCTAGCGCTGTTCGGCGAGCTGAAAAACGTTGCATCTTGCACCATAACTGGCGCCAATACCAGCATCTGAGTGCGAATGCGCTTTCTCACGCCAATGACGGCAGTATCAGCATCGATACTGTTTGAGTGTAAGTGAGAAGAGCTTTCTTTCCTTAGGCGAGCTCGAGCTCAAAACGTCGTATCGAGCAACATTTCCTTTTCAAAGCAATATGAACGTTGATTGTTGTATGTCTAAGATAGTGGTATGGATGCTGTCTAAACTCTCTGTGGCTACTTTCGCGTACTTCTCTGAGAAATTGCACTGGTCTCTTGAGCTTTATGCACATTCTTCCATTTCACTAGGTAGTGTGCTCTCATTCGTGTCGATCGCGCAGCTACATGTAGTTTCTTGCTGTAAGAGCCTTTAGATACTCAAAGATTGGCTGCTTGTTTTCCCCAACATTGCTTATACTACATACATATTATGTAGTTATGGTTGTGGCCGTCGATTTCTTTGCAGTTACTGCAAGGAGAGATCCAACGTTCAGCGAGATTGCTGTAAATGTTGCGGTAACGAAAAGCCAGAAGCAGCATCCCAAGACGCTGAAGGCATTGCCTCAACCGACGACAACTTTACGCAACTAGAAGTCAGCAGCTCCACACAGAGGAGGGCAGCGCTCGAATGGTGCTGACAAAGCTTTTCAGACTTTCAACATCAAAAACTTTGAAGCGTCAATAAAAACGTCCTTCTCTTCCCACAACATTGTGCTGAAGTACTTGGAAGTAGTATTTTACTTTACTGAAAGCCCCCACCCCCACAACGTCATACTGCACGCCGTCGTCGAAGGCTTCTAGAACGCAGTTACCCGGTCCGTCAGTGTCTAAAATGTGCGCTAACGGTCCCAGGGGCCGAGGTCGAGAGTCCACGTCGAGCAGCAAGCGGCGCGCCAGACCCCGCAAGGTCGCGGCGCAATCCAAGCAGACGCAGCACAAGGCGCCGGTCATCGACCTCACGGCCGAGCGAGTCGCAGAGGGCACACGCGTCGTTGAAGTCGCGTCATCGCCCATGGACGCCACCGCGCAGCTCGAGTCGGACGACTACTTCGAGGTGCTGGGGCTGCCACGCTCCGCCTCGGACGCGGACGTCAAGCGCGCGTACCGCAAGCTGGCGGTGCAGTGGCACCCGGACAAGAACCGCTCGCACCCGCGCGCGGAGGAGGTCTTCAAGCAGATCAGCGAGGCGTACGAGGTGCTGAGCGACCCGGAGAAGAGGCGGCGCTACGAGAGCCACGGCAAGCAGGCGCTGAGCGGCTCAGCCACCGACCCCCACGCGAGGGGCGACGACCACTTTGGCTTCAGCGGGGGCTTCTCCGCGCAGCACGCGCGAGACATGTTCGACGCCTTCTTCGGCGGACAGGACCCCTTCGAGGCCTTCTTTGGCGGCGGACGCCAGCGCCGTGGGTCGTCGCACAGAAGGGAGGCGCGCGGAAGGTTCGGAGACGACCCGTTCGAGGCGATGGGGTTTGGCGGAATGGCCACGCGCGGCTTTGGCAGCTTGGGGGGGATGGCCATGATGGACTCGTTCTTTAGCGACGGCTTTGGCGGTGTGGAGGCGTCGGGAGGTGTCTTCTCCACGGCCATGAGCTCGTCGTCGTCGACGTTCACGGACCGCAATGGTCACGTGGTTACCCAGAAGACTACGACCACCACCGGCGCGGATGGCCGTACCGAGACCGTCACCGAGGAGTACCGCAACGGCAAGCTGGTGAACTCCACGTCGTCCGCATCGACGACGGGCAGTCGGCTTGCGGGTGCTGGACGTATGCAGCTTGAAGGAAGTGCAAGCAAGGCCAGTCACAGCAGTGACAGCCGCAGCTTCCAGCGCCGTGCGTCCAGCAACTCCCGCCCCAAGTACTGATCGCTGCCATTGAACTGGTGTAGCGAAGAGAAAGAGACAGACACTTCAGGCTAACCTGCTAACAGCGACGTGTAGCAGACGAGTGGATAGCGTATAAGATGAAGTCGGGTTAGCGGGTAAGTGTCGTGGAGTGCTACGAAGAGCCAACACGATGACAGCGTCAACTGTCAGCATAACCGCAATATTTACCTCATGAAAACAACGGATAGTAGCTAGGGTGCATATGCATCGATGGGGTGACTGCAGATCGTGCGTAAGGAAATGCATTGATTCTCTAGTTGCTTAGTTGATTGGGAGCTGAGTGCGGGAACCTAGCCAGACGTGAGCTGCTGTTTCTGCTTAATCTCTCGCTCAATAGTTTGTATCAAGTGGTGGATAAACTCGGAGACGCTCGGAGTTCGTGTCTAATACATAACGCATTAGGAAGAGAAGATATTCAGAACGAGCTCCCTCTCATAGCAACACGCTGCCATCTTACCTGCACGAAGAAGGCATGAGCTTGAAATGGGAGCTTACGCAGCGCTCGACCGCTAAAGCCTTCTGCCATTTCTGCTGTTCGCAACAACTCTGTGGACAGCTCCGAGTCTTCACTACCTGGTGGACTTGACATCTGGCCCGCCGCTCGCTTTCTTGACGCTGCTTTTTTCATTACCTCCTGGTATTCGCACAAAGGTGGAGTACCGGGCAGAATAATTTCCACTCTCTGTAGCTCCTGAACACAGCTCCGCAAAATTTCATAGCGCGCGTGACAAGATGGCAGTCCAATGTACCTGAAGATTAGATAGAATGTAAGCTCACAATTCTACTGAGCCTTGCTATCACCAGTAACAGTTATTACTTCGAAGTAATACGTACTGCTTGATGTCAGCTCTGTCAACAAACGCGACGTCGATGGCTTCAGTAATATTTGATGTCGTGAGAATCAACACGTTTGGATGGCGTTTCAGCGAATCCAACTGCGTCAGCAGTGCATTGACTACTCGAATAGCATCGGATGGCTCTGATCCGCTCACAGCAGATTTTCGAGCTGCTGTCAGTGACTCCACTTCGTCTGTATGAGCGGATGTTAACTGTTAATCAAAATCCCAACTACCGCGACTGGAAGCTCACAAACACCCGCACCTATCAGCACGCAAATCAACGAGTCCTCGTCCTCCACTAACTCCTGAATCTGCCGGAAGAGCTTCATCACCAGTTTCCCACTCTCTGAAAACCACTGTAGAGCACGCAATGATCAGACCGTTGACATGTCGTCTTGACGATCATACTTAACAGTCACTCCATACCTTGCTAAACAAGCTGTGCGCATTGATCTCCAGCAGGACTGCGTTGGGGTACCTGAACAATTTTGTTAGTAAAATCAATATCGACCAATACTTATCATCACCTACCTGGACGAAAGTCGAATGCTGAGTTTATGCGCTAGCGCCTTGCACAAACTCGTCTTCCCCGTTCCCGGCGGGCCATGCAGCAAGACCACTCGGTTCCACGAGATGATATGCGGGTTCACCTCGGAGTCCGAAAACAGCATGGCTGTCATGGCGTAGTCCAGCACGTTCTTCTTCACTGCCGTGTCGAAGATCAGCGAGTCCCAAAGTCCGTCAAAGCTGGACGCAGGGAGAATCGTCTGCTGGCACGTCGTCACATTCTCATCATCGTCCGCGGTCTCCTCCGCCGGCGCCTCCTACAAAATACATCACCAACAGCCCCAATTAATTTATCACTTTCGAGCAATCTGTAAATTCCGCGACGGAATCACTCACGTCGCTGAGCTTGAACACATGGACGAACATCTGCGCCTCGGCGCGAGGCACCCCCTCCTCACTCTCGTCCCCATCCAACTCCGTGACGTCAACGCGCTCCACATGCGTCGCCAGCGGCGAGTTCTCCTCCAATATGACAGGTCCTGCGATATTTCATCCACGTGAGCGAACACTTCATGGGAGACGCTGGCATCGCAGCTACCGCACCCTTCGCGAAGACGGCGCACGTCGCGCCCAGTAGCTCGGCGACGGCGGCCCTCACTTGCTCCAAGTCGGCGGCGCTCTCCGGCTTCAGACACACTTCCACTGCGTGGAAACAGGCCATTTAGGCGGGGAAATATACCTCGGGGCACATGCCGCCGCCGTACCGTGCACTCGCCGCAGCGCCTCCATCGTGCGTCACCCGTCAATAACAAGCCACTTTGCCGCAATTGTATTATTTTCGCGAAATAGGTCAATTTGAAAATATTATTTATGTACATATAGGAGATGGCTACATATTGTGTAGCCATGTCCCGATTTGGCTACATGCTGCAGTCGTCCACAGTCAAGGAAGGAGATGGCCGCTGAAGCAGCCACCATCGACGTCGAGGAGGAGGATGCAACGCAGACAACCGCCTCAGGATCTACGAAAGGCTACGGCGAGTCGGAAGTCCGGCGGCTGTCGGTGGACCCGCTGCTGAGGCGGCGGTCGTCCTCCACGCTGGGCCTGGTCGCAGACGTGGACGTGACCGAGTTGTCGCTCCTGGACGTGCTGACTCAAGCGGCGACGGATATCTTGGCGTCCATTCCGGCGCAGCGGTGCATTGTTTACATCTACGATAAGAGGGCTAATCTACTCAGACCTCAGGTGCTCGTGGACTGCAACGACAAAGACTCTGCCGACGATGAACCAGAGGAGGACAAACCCAAGGAGCCTACCGGTGGAGAAACAATAACGGAGAAGGCACCGGATAACACTAGCAGTACCAGTGGTGGTGAAAGTGAAGGCGAGGACGTTGCTAAGACACCGGTCGTCAGTTTTCCACCGGTGGTAGGTATGGTCAGCTCCTGCTTCCTCCAGAGACGCTGCTTGAAAATGCAAGAGCCCAACCCGGTCGGTACCAACGAAAGAAATGAAAGCGTCGATTGGAGGTTGAAGCTAACGGTACTGTTTGCCCGTCCGGCAGCATCGCACCTTTCACCGTGAATATGATGTGCCAAAAGACATGCAGGTGGACTCAATTCTCTGTGCTCCCGTCATTTTGTACCACCGCGCCGCTGCAGTGATCCAGGTATGCCTTTCTTACAGATGCTGATGCTACAGGGCTGTTGTCTTACAAACACTGAATATAATACTACGTATGGGACAGCTTATAAATCGCTTGGACACGACAGGTGAGCGAGCATTTGAAGAATCTGAGCGCGCTTCAACTCCTCAAGATCCACATAACGAATCAACCAGCGAAGTCAGGTTGAAGCGGCTCAAGGCGGTCAAAGTAATCGTTAAGACAGGCTTTTCGACAAAGGATGAACAGAAGCTACTGCATTTTACCACGCACATCGCGGTAAGCCAGAATTAGTGCAAAACTCTGCTATGTTCCTAGCATTCTAACGTCACTTGTCTTTGCAGCAAAACATTGAGATGAGCACGAAGAAACTCGCAAGTGGCCGCAATCACGCAAAGATCCGTGAAGTCAAGGCTAGGCAGGCACTTGACTTGCTCAACGCTCTAAATGGTAACATTGTAGCTCGCGTTAACAGTACTGAGATGATTCTGCCAGCAACCACAGAGGAGCACTCTGGACGAAATGTCTTCTTGCGCCGTGCTACTATAACCAGGCTGATCCCTCAGAAAGGAGTTCTCACAGACATGCTGGGAGCGCTGGTCGTCATAATGCGTTTGCAAGCTATATTTCGAGGCCGTCGTCAACGCCGACAAGATAAGTTTACCGAGGAGCTTGAAAATTTCAGGAAGCAACGCGAGCTGATGCGAACGATGATAGTGATGCAACGCATTGCTCGATCTACGGATGATGCCAAACCAAAAGTAAACTCCAACATCTACCGCGCGAAAGCAAATTCATCCCGCCTACAAGAACGCCCTGAGGAGCCAAAAATGCCCCCTCAGTCTCCCAGCAAGCCTCCAACGCTGAGTATCCCACGCCTATCGCCGCAACCATTAGTGCTACCACTGCCGACACAGCCGCCCACCCGAGTTCAAAGACGAAGAACGAGCGCGATGAGAATCCAAAAAGTTTTCCGTCAGCACCAAGAGCGACGGCAAACACAGTTATCACCACGTGTTTCAACGCCCGCGAAATACATCGATGAAAAGTTGGCCAAAGAGACCGCCAGCGTCGTGAAAATGCAGTCATTCGTGCGCGGAAATCTAGTACGAAAGAGGCTGCAGAAAGCGCTGCTGATGCCTAAAGGTCCACGGGTTATCTGTCTGAGGATCGCGTCGTCTGGCGTATCGAATCAAAACAATCACGAGAGCTCCTGTCCAGCTAAGCTGCGGTCACAAACTTGCGTATACGCGATGCCAGAACGTCCGAGTAATCCCCGACAACTGCATCAACGCGCTCGAGTATTTCATGATGATGACTGCGACACCTTGAACGAGTACCAGACAGCACCTGCACAGCTGCAATCAACTATCAGGAACGGCGTCGCTGTTGAAGCGCGTCGACTTGTTGCAAACCACAAGGCCGATGAAAGCAAGCGCGTTACTAAATCTCCTTCTCGACGATCAAAGCCGCACTGGGACCGCTTTGTGTCTGCAGTGGTTTGGGAGACAGCACCATTTCTGGGTTATGCGCTTCCACCACCCGGCGTCGAATTCGTCAAACATCGCCGACCGCATGCAGATTCTACTGCAGCTGGTCAACAGACCATCAAACCAATATCTCCGCGAGCCGCATCGATGACGCCTGTACCGGAGAGCAGCAAAGATGGCAAGGCCGGCGTGAGACTCCCTACTCTCGCCTCGCGGATGCCGTGCGAGACTGCGCCGAACTCGCTCTTGTGCTGCCTTTTGCCGTCGCAAACGAAGAGGCTCACGGGTGGGTTTGCGCCGCTGGTTGTCCGGCCGATCGCGCAGGTGAGTCGCCAAGCTTTCAGAGCAAGACGCCGGACGCAGGCGTCGCTAGCGAAGGCTGCTGCATCCAACGCAACGGCTTGAATCGATGTGCTGCAATTGAAGCTGCCACGAGTGACGTGGCACGGGCAGATTCAAGTTGCTGTTCAGCTTGCTGACCGACCGCTTCAACTAGGTCGCTCCGTCTCTCCGATCGATTAATGGAACTTCAACATTGGATTAATCCGCGGACGCCGACGGCGAGAGCTTCCACGAGCCAAGACGTGATCTTCGCCCACGATGACATACCCAGGAGACCTAAGCAGGACATTGCAGCGGACCTGCAAGGCTGAGCTCGGCGAGCCACTTGGCACGAGCGAATCTTGCTGTTCGTGAACGATTGCCGCGTCACGTGCCGCGAAATATCGACGCCGGTGTCCCAACGCGCAAAGCGCATGCAGCCTCCGGCTCTCCTCGCTGTATGCACGCGGCTGGCAACTTGCCAGTGGCAAGTCACCGGCAGCCATCCCAGCCGAAGCCATCTGCAGGCGTCCGAGTGAGCGTTTCCCTGCCGCCACGTGGGATTTGCGTCGAGCGCGCGATTTGCAGCACGAGCGCGAAGTTCCGATGACAGCTTGAAGCAGTCTGCAAGGGCAGCGTGGACCGCCGCGGCCGGCCGCGAGCCCTGGGCTGGGGAAGAAACTGCCGCTTTCCTCAGGTCCGGGTGCGGCCCCCCTCCACGCGCACTTGCAGTTCCCCGGATTGAGGCCTCGCATTGGCCGCCAAGGACGCAGTCGGCGGAGCAGAATTGGCGGAGCATCGCTGATGCATCTCGATGCGCATCAACGCTGCCACGCACTTTGGATGTGCCGTACCGTACGAGCTCCATCTCCCTCTGATCTGATACACAGGTCAAGTCGGTCCAAACGTGACGAGCGCGGCATCATGCGAGCGTGGTGAGCTACAACGCTCGCACCCAGAGCCGGCCATCCCATCCATCCAACCAGCCAGCCATGCGAAGTGCTGTACAGTACATGAATCAACTCGAAGCGCGTGCGGCAACAGCCGGCGCGGCTGGCGTCGCGCTCGCTGCGATAGAGTACCGGTACTTGCACTGTAGTTGAGCCACCAGACGACGACGCGGCTGCGGGCACCGGACGAGGCGCGGCACTGATTGTACCACCGAACGGCTACTCGCGCCGCCACCGGTAGTACCGGTATCGTGGACTTCGGCCCAATGGCCATCCATACCCCGTCCACGCCGATACCGGTTTTGACAGGTCTCACCGGAAACGGGACAGAGACGGAAGGGAGATTCGGCGAGAAGAGGGGGAGGTTTGCGCTCCAGCTGCCGCTTGCCGTGTTGTTGGGCGCGTCCAGAAAGCAAAAAGAGCGAGGGGGCCCGAGACCTGAGCGCCGCGCTCAAGTCCCGGAAAAAGGAAACAAAGGCACAGTCAGCCAGCCACCCCCACCTACGCGCGACACGCTCGTTGTTTTTTTAGGGGCGCCGCTTGTCTCCGCGTGACCATCACTCTCGCTTTCCGCACTCGCGCCGTTCCGCACTCGCCGTTCCGCACTCGCCGTTCCGCACCCGCAGCAGGCAGCAGCGAAGCATGGCGCACATGCTGGAGGCGCGGCTGATGTCGCGCAAGCCGTCGAGCTCGAGCCTCACGGCGTCGGTGCGGCGCCGCAAGCAGTCGATCAGTGGCCCGGCCTCGGGCGGCAGCACGTCGTCCAGCACGCCCAGCAGCAGTCGGCGGCCGTCGCTCTCGCGCGGCAGCGGCGGCTCCACCAACCTGGCGGCCAACTTCGGCGCCGCCACGCCCCGCGCGCGCAAGCCGCGGCCGCAGAGCAGCGGCGGCGCCATGGCCACGCCCAACCTCATCGACCTCAAGACCATCACGGCCGAGGAGGTGGAGTGGGAGGGCTACCTCTACAAGCAGCGCAAGATCGTCAAGAGCTGGACGCCGCGCTACATCACGCTGCAGAACCGCACCGTGTCGGTGTACAAGTCCAAGAACCACGCGCTGGCCAAGGAGCAGCACCGCGGCCGCTGGGTCATCAAGCAGATCCTCAGCTCGCTGCCCTCCGCGGGCTTCGGCGGCTCCAAGCTCCGGCCAGAGGAGCTCGGCTTCAGCTTCCTGGCCACCAACGGCAACCTCATCCACTTCATCGCCGCCTCGGGCGTCGAGAAGGCCATGTGGATGCACATGATGCAGCTCAGCCTGCACAACACCACGGCCAGGGAGGTCTCGCTGCTGCAGCAGGGCCGCCCGCGCGACGGACCCGCCACGCCCACGCCCACGGCGGCGCGCTCGGCCGAGGAGGTCGTGTCCATCGAGTCGTCCATCACCACGCACTTGGCGGAGAAGTTCCTCAACGACTTGGTGCACCTGCTCACGGCCACGTCCCCGGACAACGTCATCGAGCGCCTGCCGTCCTTCCTGCGGCAGCTGAGCAAGGACGTCGAGCTGCTGTTCGACCTGGAAACGTGCGAAACCACGCAGCCGTCGTGCGTGTTCAAGGGCATCTACCACGGCCGAGAAGGCATCGTGCACTTTGCCGCGTTGTATGCAAGCAAGTACCTGCTGGCCACGGATGTGAACGAGGAGGTCGCCCACAAGGCTGATGACGATGATCACCACGCCTTCAGCTATTCCGGACACCGATTGATTAATACTGTGTCTGGATCGACGACTGAGGGCAAGTTCGGACTGCAGATCACATTCACGCCTGCGCGACGTATTTCTCGGGTTGTGCTTTCTTTCCGTCAGCGCAGTCCATCGGCAACGAAGTCGCACCGTGTGACGTCAAACCCCATGGTGATTGCGGAGCACCCTGCGTGCTTCCACCAGTACTGCCTCACAAAGCGTTCGCTGGCGCTGTCCTTCTCGGACTTCGACGTTGTGGGCGTACTTGGCCAGGGTGGGTTTGGTACTGTGGTGCTGGTGCAGCGTCACCTGAATCCCGATGAGTACTTCGCTATCAAAATTATTGACAAGCAGTCTGGAGCCGAGAGTGCACTCAAGGAGCGCCGCATCTTGTCTGGTGTCCGCCACCCGTTCCTGACTTGCTTGCGATTTGCTTTCCAGACGCAGACGAAGCTGTATCTTGGTATGGATTACTACAAGGGCGGAAATCTGTATTTGCATATGCATTCATCGAAGATGGACCCGAACGTGTCGACGAGCAGTGGGCGGCGTTTCTCGGTTGAGCGCGCTCGTTTCTACGCAGCTGAACTCGCCATTGCGCTTTCATACTTGCACGCACACGGTATTATATACCGTGATCTTAAGCCGGACAACATCATGCTCGACAAGACTGGCAACATCCGCCTTGTGGACTTTGGCATTTCTAAGCAGCTTCGTCTTGAAGGAGAGCCAGGAAGCCACAACTACTCCCAGGCTGGAACGTTGGCTGGTTCCCCCGCGTACATTGCTCCTGAACAGTTGCTGACGCAAAAGCCGCAGTACGGTATGGAAGCGGATTGGTGGAGCTACGGAGTGCTGCTGTACGAAATGCTGACCGGAAGCACGCCGTTCTTCGACCCAAATATCTCGCAGATGTACAAAAAGATTCAAACTGCGGACGTGAAGTACGAGCGGTACCCACCGATCGATGAAGATGCCATTGATCTTTTGAAGAAATTATTGGTGCGTGATCCCGCTGAACGCATCGATATCGATGGTGTTCGTACACACCCGTTTTTCGCTACGATCAACTGGGAAAAGCTGGAGCTGAAGGAGGTTGAACCACCATTCATCCCTCCGACTGAGGAGCTCATGCAGAACGTCCATGAACACTTCCGCAACATGAATGTGGACGAAACCATTGGTGAGAACCCGAAGGCCATCAATGGAAAGAAGGCATCGACTGTTGCGAACGCCAATGACGAGTCGCACTTCGACGAGTTTAGCTTTGCGTACGACAAGACACGCGACACGTTCGACGATCTATCGATGGCCGATGAAGGTTGGTTGGTGCGGCAGTTGAAGGAGGGCGCAGCGATGCGTGGCCGGTTGAACGCCAGTGATAATGATCCAGTGGCGGATGAGTTGGGCAGCGAGGACGAGATCCCGCATCCGATTCTGAACGGCCAGGACAGCAGCGAAAGCGACGAACCGGAGGTTGAAGTCACCAACATCTAAGTGGAGCGCTGTCGCTCCGAGGAGGTGAAGATTGTGTTTTGAAGCAAAATTGAGTGAACAAAACGAATAGCCCGGCACATGTATGCACCACGGAAGTCGGCACGGGTCAGAGCCGCAGCACATTAGATAACCAAAATATTTTTGTTTCACGACCCCATTCTTGCCGTAATGACAAGGTTTTATGTGGACCACACGCAACCAACATTTGTCAAAAACTTCCGAGCAGTGGAGTATTTTAACAGGCGATGCCGATGCCTGAAACGGGGTTTCAAACGGAGCCGTCGCTACTGTGTACCAGTGTGTATAGCTCATCAACTGCAATAGCATCCATAAGAGAGCCTAATGCTTTAACGCCATGCTAGTTGAGCTCTAGTGAGGCGTCCCCAGGAGCGAAAGCCAAGAGGAGAGCGAAACAAGTTGTGTGTCAGTATATTACAGCTTCTACCGGTAGTACCTTGCAGCGCCTGCTACATGAGCGTTGTGCATCGTTGTCAAGGACAACGATTAAAGATCGTTGTCGCTGGTACGTATAGCCCATTTTTGAAAGTATTGCTTCAGAGATTACTGTTATAGATATTAGATGTAATACTGAAGTATTTCGTACTATCCATGTAGTATTCCGAAGTCACAAATAATTTGCCCGATCTCGTGCATACCGTGGGCTATTAAAACCAAGCTCAACAGATACAACTTTTGGCAGCCAAGAACGTATAACTTCCCGAATATGAGCTTCTCCAGCGCCAGCTTTATGAAAAGGGGCTAAACAACCAGTCACATATTACGCATAATCTACAAAGCTACTTGCTGCTACAACTTCGTGTGGTTGCTGGAATCGACTCCAAGCTACGAAACGGTTTTCTGTTTTTTGCGGACGGGGGTAGCAATTGGACTAGCACGGTCTTGCTCAGTGTCACTGTCCACTATAAGCGGCGCTACGCGACTGTGTCGCGTGGGTTCGTTCACCGCGCGGTTAATCAAGGCTAAGTCCTACACAAGAAGCCAGCATAAGCATTGTGAATGATGCAAGATAAACAACAACAAAAAAGAGGTACTTACTCGTGCGGGGCTCTCGCCAATGGCGTATAGGGCATGTGATCGCGGCGTCAGCTCTGAGCGCCGATCCAAGCGCACTTGCTGCAACGGAGACATGAACACGTTTGAGGATCTAATACGCTTCGGTGACGACTGATGCATCGAAACTGGCAGCGTTTCCACTTCCGCTGCCGTGAACATCTGCAGCGCTGACACGGCCGGTGATGAAACAAAGGGAGACGATCGCACACCACGGCGAATGGAACGAGGTGGAGTGCTAGGAAGCGCACTAGTTCGGTCGCTGGTAGCATTGGACGAATTAAGAGTCTTGAAGAGCTTCTGAACAGCTTCGGCCGCCGCTTGGGCAATGCTTTCCGCATCTGAAGTGGATGACGGCAGACCCATGGTACCATTGTTACCTTCTCGTCGAGGAGTAAAACCTGGAGTGAACGCCTGAGGTACACCAGAAGCCTCAGTCACTACAGCGTCAGCTGCAGCCATTTGTGACTCTTGACATTGGAATTGGAGAATGAAAACCTTCATTGGCGTAATGTAGCAGCAGTTGTAGAATTTAATGATATCTCCACGAGAGTGCTCGCTGTCAAGCTTGATTCCGTGCGTCACCCCTTCCCCACTGCGAGAAGACACTAACGGACTTCCACCCGCCGCGTTAATACCAGTAGGAGCCTGCCTGTTGAGTTGCTTGTAACACGCCAGCAAACGCTTGAAGGACATCGTTGATGCAGCCTGCGACACATTAGGTCCTCGCGAAACTTTGCACACCGCATAAATATTGCACAAAACAATCAAATCCAAATGTCGGTCTCGCAGAAGGTAGAGGTGTGACGTGACACACTCTTTAACTGCAGTCCAGATCTGGTTTTGGTCCGTTGAGTCCAAACCAAGGAGGTTACAGAGTTGGTAAATTCTTGATGCCGCACGTGAAAGCACCATTCGGAAAAAGAGACGCATTACGGGAGCATGACCAGCTGCTACACTTGGAGTTGCTGGAGAGTTTCCGTTCAAACGGTCAGCCAAAGCTGGGGTACTTGGAGAAGCAGCTGAAAGCGGAGTACCAGGAACAGACGCGGGTGGGCGGCGAGTGCCAGACAGGAGCTGATAAAGCGCCGAGTCCGATCTCCACACGAGCGAGTCTAGAATGCGGTTCTTTACATCTCCCATGTGCTTCTTCAACGCAGCGGGAAGCTTTGGTGCGTACTTGACAAAACTCTCACTTGTGGTGACAAAGTGAAAAGCATTCACGCGAAGGTGGTCCAGCAAGAATGGGTAAGAGATCGTAATCAGTGAGTGAGCTTTGAGTACTACCTCCGCACTGCAAGCAAACAACGCCGCTAGAAAAACCTCGTTGTTCAGCAGCCTGGAAAAGTCATTGTTACGTAATCGTTCGCGTTCTGAGACCAGCAGCGGCTCAAGTACGCGGTAAAACAGCACGACCGTTAGGCCTTGCGTGCGCTTGAGGCTATCATCCACACCCGAAGAAAATAATCCGTTCCGCGCATTGCCATTTTCGTCTGCGTTGTCGTCTGGACCATCGTCCACCATCATAACAGTAGAACGCACTCTGCTCGATGTTACACGACCTGTTGTACGGGCTGCGAGCAGGAATTCCGAATGTTCATGCAAAACACGCGTAATACGCTCTGTTGGGTCCACCGCACAGTCTGCGAAGAACGCACGAAGCCGTGGAGTCACTGGCGTCAGAATTGTTTTTGATAAGGTCTCGCGTATCCAGTTGTTCGTCTCGACTGCCGCAGTTACGGGAGTACGCATAGAACTCGGCGACGGCCGAGGGCTGATACCAGGTGGGAGAAAGCGAGCCCCGCCTGGCGATCCCTGCCACTGCCACGAATGCATCAACGGGGAGTTGATTCCACGACCATGGAATGGTTGCTGCTGGTGACGGGGTGGTGTCATCGCTCCCCTGGAAGTTGGGGTTGAGGACCCAGTCTCTCTGTGCCGTGCCATCATATTGCGACGAACCGGAGACAGCATCCCGTTCGCAGCGCTTCGGCTGGTGCTCAGTCTACCACTTGAACTAGGCGGCGCCGTTGCTGAGTTTGCGTTGCCGTCGTCATTATCCGTCTGCACAGCGGGTTTCGCGCCCATGATAACACGACGGACGCGTGCATCCAGGTAGAATCGTTCGTCCAGCTTGCCGCATCCATCGAGGTAGTCTTGCTGGTATCTCTCGGACAGCCTGTCAACGTTCGCTTCCAGCACTTCGTCCGCAAAGAGCGTGGTGCTCAGCACGGCGTGCTCTCCGTCGTGCTTCTGCAGCACCGCTTCGTCTCTCAGCTGCTGCAGCACGAGTCCTAGATGCTCGGACGCGCGCGACACGTCCGCGGGGTCCACTTTGGGCGCCGCGCAGAGCTCCTCCAGGATCTGCGCGCTGGTCTTGACCCCCGCCGCGGACTTGACGGGCGACGCCTTGCCGTGTCCGAGCGCGCCCATGGCGCTGAGCGCCGCGGCCACCTCGGCCTCCACCGTGGCCTGCGACGCCTGCGCGCTGGTGACCACGAGGTGCAGCGTGGCCAGCAGCAGGTGGTAGAGCTGCCCGAGCCCCGCGTAGTGCGCCGCCAGCCTGCGCCTGGCCAGCAGGAAGAGCAGCCAGCCGCCCTCGAAGAGCTTGCGCGCGCGCGCGCGCGCGTCCGCGCCGCTCTCGGGCTCCGGGTCCGAGCGCGCGCGCGGCCTCCTGGGCGCGAGCGCCTCCCACAGCACACGGAACTTCTCGAACAGCAGCGTGGCCACGGTGAACTCCTCCTTAAGCAGCGTGGAGGCGGCCAGCAGCTCGGGCGCCAGCAGCAGGCGGTTGAACAGGCTCGTGAGGTAGAGCAGGAAGTGCTGCAGCCCCACGCGCTGCTCGGCCAGCAGCTGCACCAGGTGCCACTGCGCGCGCTCGGCGGGCGCCTGCGCCTGCTCCTGCGCCTGCTCCTGCTTGATCTCCTGCGTCATGGCGGTGGCCACCACGGCCACCAGCGCCCAGATCCGCTCCGGCTCGCTGTCGCCCGCGCGCGCGTTGCTCTCGGCCGCGCCGATGGCCGGCGCCGCCGGCAGGATCTGCGCGTACAGCGCCTGCGCGCGCTGCAGCAGCGTGGCGTCCGCGCGGATGCGCGCGCACGCGCGCGCGGCGCCCGACGGCTCGAAGAAGCGCGCGAGCGTTCCCGCCATTTTGACGGCTTCAAGGGCGGACTGGGGGACTGAGAGGGCGGAACCCCTCGCGCGGGAAACGAAGAAGAAGAAGAATATGCCTTCTCGGAGGGGCTGCGAGACGTTATAATAGAGAACAGGAGATCGCAAGACTTTATAATAAAGATCGCGACACAAGCGGGCGCCCTCGAGACATTATAATAGACATCGCGACACAAGCGGGCGTTCACTAGAATACCGAGGCAGTCTCACGAGCAGCGTGAGCTCTCGAGCTGCTGCATGAGCGCTCGCCGCTCCGAGAGGTAGAAGTGCAAGTCTTCGACCAGTCGCTCCGTCTTGGCGTCGGACAGCTGCACGACGCCGTTCTCCGTGAGCGCAGCGATCTCGTCCTCCACGTCCACGATCTGCTGCCGCACGTGACGCAGCAGCGTGAACGTGTCGCTGCGCTCCTTCAGCGACATCTCCACGGTGGCTTCACCTGTCGCGGACTCGGGCGTGGACGGGATGCCCGAGCCGTAGCCGGTCGACGACGAGCGCTGCTCCGACGCCGTGGGGCTCACTGGCTGCAGAAATGTGTTGGTGGCGCTGCTGCTGGTGATGGAGATCGGCTCCACCGCCGTGCGTTGGCGCTTGCGGCTGGTGGACAGTAGGTGGCACTCCGACTTCTGGTTCTCCACTCGGTCTCTGGTCTCCACTGGCTCGTTGTTCTCCGCTGGGTCGCGGTTCTCCGCGTCCACGTGCACGACGGTGCGTTGCATCTTGACTTTCTTCTCTGCCCGCTTCAGGAAGCGGTAGCTCTCGGGTACTTGGCCCCTGATCTTCATCTGCGCGATGAGCTCCAGCATCACACCCTTGGTCTTGTTCTTGTAGTAGCGGACGCCGAGGTACGAGCACACCTTGCGCAGCTCTCGGTACGTGATTTTGGCCGTCTCGCGCCCCTGGATCGAGTGCGCGTACCACACGCTGAAGACGTCACCGTCCTCCAGCACCTGGCGCTCGCGCAGCTCCACCTCGTCCAGCGACAGCGTCTCCGTGAAGGACCACTTCGCCGCGCGGGGCTCGTCCTCTCGCCCCATGCTACCTATTGCAAAAGCAATAGATTTTCACAGGCTTGTTGAAACCTGTGAGAACAAATAACGCTCTCCGTTTTATTTGGTGGCAAAATATTCGAGCAATTTCTATCCGTGCCTCACGGATAGAAATCCGTGACTTATGTGCGTGTACTTCCAGTTTAACTTGAATTCAATGCACGAGATCCACGATTGTGTCGTCCAATTTGCATGTATGGTCTTCCTACTTTCAGACTCTGACGCAACGATGAAGGCTGGTGCTTTGATAGCCCTCGTAATGCCGTTGGCAATGTCAAGAACAAGGCGAATGCCAATCGGCGCCTGAGAGTCCACAATCGTTTCAGACTCTGCGAACGAAGAATCGTAATGAAGACCGGAATACGGTAGTACTTGACTGCTTGGTTTCCGATCTGTCGTTAAATCAGTAAATGAGGTATGTGGCGGGACCCCGGAGTCCCCCATGGACCCCCATGCTCTCATAGTATACGGGTAATTATTTAATCTCATAGTGTTTGTACTAGCTACTAGCACAGCATGCATAACTC
This sequence comes from Phytophthora fragariaefolia, assembly GCA_030267785.1. Taxonomy (NCBI): domain Eukaryota; phylum Oomycota; class Peronosporomycetes; order Peronosporales; family Peronosporaceae; genus Phytophthora; species Phytophthora fragariaefolia. The sequence continues at coordinate 50,230 of BSXT01001172.1, forward strand.
TATTCCTTTGATGGACTGGGGAACTGTAAAATGGAAAGCTGTCCCGGTTTCAGCGTGATTTTATTTCTTTGAGCCCCGCGGTCTGAATTTTGGATCACCTGTAGCTGCAGCATTTTTATCTTTGTCGAACTTGGCTTGCGAACATCGATTGCATCAGGAATGCGGGGCTTGTGCTTGAGATGCGGGGTTGTACTTGATGGGCTGGGAAAACATTTTGCAGCCAGGCTTTTTAATGTCTTTGGCAGGAGCAATTATTTCGTAAATAAATAAATAAACCCCGAATCAGGAATTATTATGTAAGCATTTACTTCTATATTTACCATGCCATGGTGATATTTGTACCGTATCCGATTTTGAGATATTCTACGAAAATTATTTCGGAGTTAAGCAGCGATCGCATTTCCGGTCCGATTTTCCTCGATCGTCGTCGAGACCGGTTGATGGTTCGTTCACTGCGTAGCCGCTCATGCTGAAAAACGCTCTGCGCTGCAGTACGTACAGTATAGACTTACACAAGTAAACTCTATTTGGAAAATATAGATACCGCAGGAAGCAAGCTTTCATTGTCTCAGAACTAAGAGAAGATGTCAACTTTGAAATACATTGTACATGTTCTATTTACCAACCGAATTACACAAGGTAATTTCAATTGCTAGTTTGGTCCTAGGTCCAGGGGGTTAGAGACCTTAGTTGTATTAATACATCAGCACATCAGCACGTACGTCTTCCACTTCCGAGATTACGGTATGTACGCCGATTTCATGTAGCGAGTCAATGGCACTATTAGAAGAATAAACCCAAGCGCTTCCTGTTCAATCTGAAGCTCACGTTCAGTTTGCTCAAGTACAGGTAGTGCACGATTCGTAACCATACAATGGGACTTTGCTTTGATACGCGGATCAAGCAGCAGAACTAAGACATAACTAGCTGAAAGGAGACAGCAACTGATGGTTGGTTATCAGCTCATTTTTTTCTTTTGTTGGATACACAGAGCAGTTGTAAGTTGTTTTAGCCTTGCATTATTAATATATTCATAGATCTATAGGGGGTAAAAACAGATACGATATCCAATACAGGATTTCATTCTTGGGGATGGAGATCTGGTGACTGTGATGCTAGCAGTAGGCGATATCATCGGATACGGATACCAAAAAATTCGATACGGTATGCGAATATTGATACAGTATCCGCGGTATACATGTGCAAGAGACCCCGGGACCCGGGTCCCGCCAACCGCTCCAAATGCTGTGAGCACTGCCAAGAAATTAAGCCGAACAAAAAAACATACAAGGTCGTCGCGCTCAAGATGTATAGAAGTGTTACAACCGTAGTACTTCGAAGTAGGCAACGATTTTTCCATAATAAAAATAATGAGCCAAGATAGACTTATTGAGAAGTTTAGATACTGTTGTCGAAAATATCTTTACTTCAACTGTCCAAGCGATGCAAAAGCAGAATAGCCAAATTACCTGCTCGGTTTGTAGCTTGTCTTTATTAGTACCCAGAAACTACCAACTTGAAAATCTTACGACGCAATGAGGGATCACTCCGTGGAGTGGTGTTTGCTCCAATACCGTGTGGACTTAAGAATTGTTTTTGAGGCTCACGACCTTATTAGACTGTCCACCGGCATGATGTTTACAAAGTTATATTTGGGCGCCAACAATTATTTATTACTTCGCAGTGTTATTTCTCCAGCTTGAACACCAGAGCGTCATAATCGGAGCGACTACATTGCGTTTTGGGCTGGGGCTTCAATCGCCACCAGATTTTTGCGACGCCCATCTTGTTACTTGCGCATTAAGCTAGCGCAGCTGCCAACGTTTTCTCAGTGATAACAAGTTGGTTTCTCAATGCGTTGAAGCCGTCGAAGCTGGATCGCAACATCAACCTCACAACAGATTCCACCGTGCCAGGCGCTTTGATCGGTTCATCCATGGCGTGCATTTTGAATTCTCTGCTGTTAGATCCGAGCAAATCTTCCATCGACTTGCTGCTTACCTTGCCGACCTGTTTGGCCTCCGCCATCATGTCACCAGCACCGAGGACATCGTCGGCAGGGTTCACCTTTGAGCTGGATGATATGTAATTGTGGTCGTAGACTCTGGCTGCTCTGATCAGGTCGATCATTGCCTCCGTCGTTTGATTCATGCAGATGCGAACGGCGTTGATCTCCGATTTGGAAGGATGCTTGGTCTTTCGGATCCGGGTAGCCAGGTACCGCATGTCTGCGGCGTTGCTCTTCACAACTCGAATATCGCGTTTGATGAAGCGCTTTGAAGTGTTCACGAAGTATTTTCCGCGACGGCGATCGTGCTTGCTGAGGCCGCTCTTGAGAGTTTTGAGGAACTTGAGCGCAGCATTAGCGGTCTGAATCAGCTCCAGCTCTAACTTGGAGAACTCGCGCTTCGCTGCGATGCGTCCCTCGTTGGAGTTGTTCATAGTTGTCTTGGACAACTTATCGGGCTAGTAGCCCTTACCGAAGTGGTTTGCCGCATCGAAGGACAACAGCACTGATTCTATGGACTGTGCGACAAGCGGGATGCATGTAGACGATTCACACTGTACTGCATCTGCACACCTGGCATTCGCCTGTATGTATATGTATGTATTAGCAAGGTTTACGGCGTAGGTTAAGAATGCGTTTCACGTTGGCACATCGTGTGCATACGTACGTGATCGAGGGGAGCGAAATGATCTCTACAGTAACTCGAGGGTCTTTCAGTGTGAGTCAGTGTAACTTGAAGAAGAGTCGATCCCAAACGGTGTTTCCTGGGCAGTTCGCTATAACGTTAGGAAATTTGTACCTCACCAGGGCGTTGCGGGCGCTGTATTTTTTCATACCGACTGTACGATGCAGACGCAAAATGCGGATGCAACCAATATGAAGGTTGCACCTAGCTGATCGAAATCGTTTTTTCTCCTAAGCAAATTGTGTAATTTTTCACACAGCGCAGGAACTCGTACCACCTAAAACAAGTGGTCATGAACAACTGTGTTAAACTTGCTGATATCTCTACAAAGTGGGTGGGGAGTCGCCACCCAGTTCCGTTCACTTGCCAAGAGAGGGCACAAAGAGCTCCGCTGGTTGCTACACTTCAAAAGAGATCATGTTTTTTTCCCACAACTCCATACTTAGTATATGTTGTAGTCGACTATCAGTTGGCAATCCATCTTTGACTGTTTGCAATCCACTTCTGACTGCAACGGACAACAACGCTGAAGACGAAACGCTGTCATGAAGCTAAGGACCAGGAGCAACAGTCGACAGAAGGAACTTTATTAAAACTACCCCAAGCTTCATCAAAACTGGACACGCGGGAGGTTTTACGATCCTCGATAGAATCCAGCGTTTGGTGGTTACTAAGGTAGCACTCGGAGTAGGCGAGTTCGAGTAGTTGAAGCAGAGCCTAACTTACTAATACGTGTATGCTTGCACCAGGGACTCAAGTCGACTCACAGGAAGGCCGCCATCAACTCAAGCTCGAGATCAGGCTGCCAAGACACTATGTGATAGATTGCCGAACACCAAATTTGCTGTGAAAAATAATGCGCTATTGTTTTGCGTTAGTATGTGTGAAATATGATGAGCATAATAAAGTGCCCCAACC